>JAAGNO010007502.1:4543-41268 GCA_033439905.1 Ceryle rudis
AAAAAAAAATAATTATATATATATAAGTAATTTTCCCCACAGCTTTCCATTATAAATATGTGGGTTTGTTTTATCTTTTATTTTGAAAGATTAAATATTTGGGTTGACATTCACACGATTTGTT
Source organism: Ceryle rudis (assembly GCA_033439905.1). Lineage (NCBI taxonomy): Eukaryota > Metazoa > Chordata > Aves > Coraciiformes > Cerylidae > Ceryle > Ceryle rudis. Next base: position 4,668 of record JAAGNO010007502.1, read on the forward strand.
TTTGACTTATCTTTGCATTATGTTGATATTTCTATCTGCACACAACAGATTTTTGACCTTTTTTCAGTTACACTTTGCCCATTAATTTTATCATTCCAGAAACAATTTCTAACATTACAAATCTCTTAGCAGATTCAAAACATCCTATGAAAAAATCAACTTACTAAATCAGTCTTATTTATAATATTGTGTTTCTTACAAGTAGAAAACCAAAATTATAAATAATTTTTTGTACTACAAGTAGATATTTAGCCATATTGTATGTGATCTGAAATATAGTTATTAGTTATGAATTAATTTTTCCTGATGTTACACACAGAGTAATGTATATATATGTTTATATACATATGTATACAAAAAACTAGGCCTTGAGTCCTGCTGAAATAATTAATAATTTACTGTGAGAGAATCTCCCCATAACAGTGACCTGCCAAACAAGAACAACAAAGGATATCAGAAGAAATCTATTGTTCCTGACTTTTGGGTAAGTAAAGGCAGAAAGAGAAACTCAAGAAAAGCTATAGGAGAGATAGGATGTGACTCCATATCTTCTTAAACTTATCCTATCATCTTAATTTTTTATTAAAACATCCTCATAGACTTTTTACAAGCAAGACAAATGAGCTCCCACTTATAACCCAAGCTGGCTGGAAGTTTTCTATTTGCTGTGGGTAAACTAAAACTAGAATGACCTGATGCTAAATGTGGGATATTCAGGACAGAATGAACACTTTTCTGCATAGTTTCTGCACAGTTTGAAGCATACCAAGAGAGTTGTCACCCCTTCCTACCACAAAGGATTATGCTGAATATCCTGCAGTGACGATGGCCAGGGGAGAGGTACTTTAGTACTTTCCACTTCTCTTGATCCTGATTCACATCTACTTCAGAAAGCCTATATAGGTAACATTTAGAGCATTCCCACCTTAACAGTATCCTTCAACTCTTGTTCTGTAAATTTACTTCTCAATGTTCCTTTTTTCAGTTGTTTTTTTCCTTCAAGTCCCTAATTGGGACTGTGTCAGCAGACCCATTCACAACCAATGTCTTGTAAACTTTGTGTGGTTTCTACATAGGATGAGGGCTTGGGCAGCACATCTCCATTAACTGCATAAGGTCCTGATCATAACTTCCCTGATAACTTGAGTGAGAATGAGGCCCTACTAGAATAAATTACAGAAGTCTCTCTAGTTTCAAGGACATAAAGATCTCCATGCTTTCTCTCAGAGCACTGTGTGCTAATCTTTATCTTTGCTCTTTGTTGATAGAAATATCTTCATGGTGGACAGGAATGGACAAACTGGAGATGGGAAACAGAACATCTTTTTCACTATCATCTAGTTATTAACCTTGAAAAACACTTAGAAAAATATTTTTCTAAACTGTGAATTTGTTACTAGATTTAGAGCTGCTTTTTTCATCCCAGCATTAAGGTAGGGCGGATAAAGAAGGGAAGTTATTCATAGGACTGTTGACAAAGACTACAACTGAAATATATTTTTATATGAACATTACTTGTAGTCTTCATATATACATAATTGGAAAGAAAGAAATCTTTATTTCAAGAGAAAATTACTTGTTACATGTATTCAAAAGCAGTACATATTCCTGCATTAGGAATCTACATTAGAAACACAGGATAAGAGCCTCTGCCATTACCAAGAATAAATTCTTTTCCTCCTAGAATATTCTTGATCAGTGGAGATCTTCCCTGCTATCTGTTGTGGCTTTCTAATGAGCTTTAGAGGGATTAGGAAGATTGTAGAATTTATCAGTGATTAGAAATATCTGAAAGGTGTGTGTCAAGAGGAGGATGAGGCCAGTCTCTTTTCAGTGGTGCCCAGTGATAGGACAGGGGGCAATGGGCACAAACTAGTACACCAGAAGTTTCACCTGAACACAGAAAGAAACTGCTTTACTTTGAGGGTGATGGAGGACTGGACCAGGCTGCCAGAGAAGTTGTGGAGTCTCCTTCTCTGGAGACTTTCAAAACCCACTTGGATGTAATCCTGTGCAACCTGCTCTAGAGTTCCCTTCCAAATCCTACCATTCTGTTATTCTGTGATTATATCTTCCAATAACTGTGTGTATGAGATTTATTTTTGTTCTGTCAGGAGCTTATAAAGGTGACTCCTACAAGCTCTTGAAGGCTCTGTGTCCCAGTTAAGAAACTGATACTACACCTATGAATGCTAGTTTTGTGGGGGATGTATTTAGAATAGTAAATCATAATCCTTAACAATACTTATTGTTTAGAAAATACAAAAAAAATATTAAGCTTTACAGTTTACAGTCTTAAGACTCAACTGTTGTATTTTTTTATGTCACCTACAGCATTTCTATACTCATCACCAAAATGTACTATTGGTTTAGCACAGTATTTCTGTTCTTCTTTGCTAGTAGTTGGAATTAAAATCCCCAAGGGATACAAATCAGAGTTCAGGGTCTTCTTGTCCACTTCATTTATTAATGGATAGCTGTCCAAATTAACATTAATTTATTATAAGCTCATTTAATACATCTTAGTTTTGGCATTAAGTGTTAGTTTGCGACAACAAAGCAAGACGTGAATAATATAGCACATTAGTTTAAGGCCTATATGCACTATTAAAATAATACAAAACTTTGGAAAAGGAATCACAGAATTGTTTCAAACTTACCAATAGATGAAGAAAGAAGTTATTTTTAAAAGCTAGCTGATCTAATTAGCTTTATGTAGATTTTTATATGACTAATGTTTTATGCGACCAATAAATTTATTTTCCAGTTACACCAAACAGAAGCAAAACAAACAGAAATAATATCCAACTGTATTGGACTTGTTAGAGCGAAACCAAACAACAATACTAAAAAAACCCCAAACCAAACTCAACAAAACCACAAAACCCAAACCAACAAACAAACCAAAACCAAAATCAAAACAAACAAACAACAACAACAAAACAACAAAATCCCAACAAAACCAAAACAGTGTGAAATGAGAAAAAAAATGAGTGTAAATGAAAGACTTAAACAGCAATAGAAAAATATCCCTAGTTTTCTGTAGGTAATATGAAGACCTGTAGGAAACTGCCTGGGTAGCCAGGTGCAGTTCGTAAAGGGGAAGCTTAGGTTTCTGTATCAATTCAGTCCATCACTGAGTGATCACACCTGACAATTTTAGATCATTCTGAGAAAATACTGGAAGCAGCTGGATACTTTTCAAATCCAACGAGCTTTTGGGTTTTGTGGTGTTTGTGTGTTTGGCTTTTTTGAGGAAGGATTTCTGATTGTTGTGGTATTTCTTTAAATAAATTTAGATGGTTTTGGTGATGGAAATTCAGTCAGGTTATTAGGCATTGCGGCTCTGTCCAGGCTATGTTTCAGGTACCGAGATCTTTCAGTTGTTTCCTCTTTAGATTAATATTGGAACAAGCAATGCCGTACCACTGATCAATAGTAAAGAACTTATTTGCATGTTATGAAATGGTTACTCCCTGTAAACAGAGAATAATCTGTAATGTCTTAAATACTACTCAGTAATACCACAAAATTTGCCTATGTGGACTTCAAATACAGATTTCAATAACAATTTACAGCTTCAGCTGTGACTTGAAAAATAACTTTATGATGAGAACTGAAAAGATTCATAACTGTGTTAATTAGGAAAGTGTTTATAAATAGTAACAGTAAAGTTATGTACATTTCTTCCTCTACATTATACATTGCATATGGAAATTACTTAAAAGAAAATGCTTCTTGGGATAAGCTGTGGTTTTATTTATGGTTTAAAAGCAATAGCCAACACTCAATAAGGAATTGCAATGTTATGTCTCTGGAATTAGCCTTTGTTAACTTTTGCAGTCAAGATGTACTGGTGGTGCTACCTTCCACTCTCCTGTGTGCCTTTGGAATGCAACCTTATCTGACAGTGGCAAGTGAAACTGCTGAATTTCTAGGACTGTGTCGATTTACATCAGCCACAGATCTGATAGCAGCTCCAGCATGGATTTACCGCATGCATTTAGAAGGAGACAATTCTACTAGGCTCTTATCTCTGTTCACCCACAGTGGCAAGCCCAGTATGCTCTTGCATACTTTTAAACTGTGAAATTCTGCACATTCCATCTTCTGTAGCATCCACAATGAACCGTAACTGACTCGTCCAATTTTCTTTATTGGAATTCAAAAGTAAAAAAAGAGTAGTAACTTCCATGTGATCACACAGAGTCTCACAGCAGACTGACACACAACTCCAGCAGGGAAGTGATGAGGAAATGTTTTCAACAGAAGAGTAGGGCCTGATAAGATCAGCAGCTATCGTTGTTGGTGAATTTTACAGAAGAACTTCCAGTAAAACTGAGCATTAATCACAGATGTCTTTCTAGACCCTATCAGATTTTTTTTTGTATGATTTTATACAATTCACAGCTGTATTTTAGGCATTTGCCTTCACAGTGATCTTTGCAAATGTTTCCCCTTAATCTAACAAATAAGTAATTACAACATGACAACTGGATACTGCAAAGGTTGAGAAAGATCATGGAGACTCAAAAAAGATTACATCTTGGCTGTCACATAAAACAAATTTCTGACTCAAGTTTATCATTAAAATGAAATGCAACTTGTTCCAAAGTCTCAGAACACAAATCTGTGATTTATAATGCAATCTGGACTTTCCATGGAAGTTTTGTATGCAGATTTTTTTGCATAACTTTGCTTCTACCATAATATTCCTGAATCACTCTTCAAAGAAGACAAACATAAGATAAAACCAAATAAATCTTAGTCTTAAACCAGATTTTTCCTATTCTCCTTTGTCTAAACCCTATTTAAACTCTTTAATATCACATAACTGTTTTGGTTTTTGAATTTGAATTGGTTCTGGTTTTTAATATTTCCAGAGAGATATACTCAGACACATCCAAATAAAACCAACAATAGTATATATATTATATATATTTAATATATCTAGTGATAAAAATCCCTATATAGTTAAGTGGATAGACAATATTCTCCCTTTTGTTCTTAATTTTGTGCACAGGATTTGGAATTCCTCTGAGTTAACATGATTAATTCAGAATGCAGAAATGTGTAAATAGTGCACTTTAAATCATATCTAAATTTCTGAAACATGTCAAGTTTTGAGAGTAGCCATATAATTTGACTGCCAAAAAGTCTTCCAGTCCACCAAATTTTTATCTCTTAATACTGACATGCATTTATAATAGAAATAAAGAAGCTGCTTTTATACAGTTTTACAAGAACCAGCATTTTTTAACCTTTTTTTTTGTCTGAATAATTCATTGATGTCCAGCACTTGTGCCTTCCTTACAAATTGCAATCCAACCTGTAGCATTGCAGAGATTTGGGGCATCACAGCCATTTCTTGCTACTTTTTTTGACTGTATTTACATGATATGTGTGCAGTGCAGTGCTAAGAAGTCCTGGCTCAGCTTCCTAAAGTCAGAGCTGTGTAAACAAGCCACTGTCTGATGCAACATGCATCGCCTGTCACCTGGCTTGTGCTGAGTACAGTTATCTCAGGAATCTCTGCACCATGGACCATTGCACACTGAAGCAAAACATCATCATACCACCGTAGTGTGTGAGCTCTGTGATACATGCTGAGTTATCATCCTTTAGAGAGTCCCCACTCCCTCATCATGCCTTTTAAAGCTATCTCATTTCTGCTACTGTGAAAACCCCTGTGGAGTTGACACAAGAAAAAAATCCTCCCAGATGCACTTAGTTGATCGCATTGTTGCTTTGCATAGGACCAATTGCATACTTAATATTATACCAGCCTTTCTTCCATTTTGTCTTATGCTGCTTGTCTTCCATTATGTTTAACAGTGCAAAAAAACTCAATCTAAATTACCATAACTAGTTTCAGAGTCATATTGCTTTAACACTGAACACAGAAGTTTATTAGAATAAAATAAATTTCTGGTTCTTTCTGTTCACTGTAGACAATCAGGTGGGTTCATCTGACAAAACACAGGCATCAATAATGTAGATCTATGCTTCTGAAAAAACTGTCTAGCTTTCATTTATAGATGATAGGGAGAATCAGATTCTTCTGAGGAGCAATCTATCTTATCCTAAAATAGACATCTGACATCTGAAATGAGTCACGTGAACTGCATCTGAAGAGTATCTCTTTATCTCTTCTAACTACAAGCTCCAAAGCAGACATCCACATCGCACATGCCTAGTAAGAAGAAACTAATTGCATCCTTTATGTCTGCAACTTTCCTATGTCTTTTTTTTTGCCAGTCTTCCTTCTTCAAAGGAGCACTGCACTTTCCCCTGCTGTGGTGATGTGACCCAATAAAGAAAGAGGCATGACAGGCACAACAACAACAAAAAAGTAAATATCTAGCAAATCTCAACGTTTAAAGCTTAGGAAAATGTTTTAAGCATATATTAATACTGCAGTCTTCATAGTGGATTTGATACTAATTATACTCCATAAGCACTATACAGGTGTCATGAAGGATCTGAGGTCAACTTCAGACCCACAGATTCCACTATTTCTGACTTCCACTGTTATTACAGCAGCATTGTAATGTTAGATTCCTGGAAAAGAAGAGTCTTTAATGATGTCCTCATTTTACAGACAGTAAAGTTTATGCTCTTGTTATTCAAAGGCAGGGAAACATCCTTTTCTATTTTAATAAAAAAAAAGTAGATATTAAAGCTTTTTATTTCATTCTAAAAGAAAGAATGAACTTCACTACACAAATGGATTTTCAAGAGCTCTTAAGAGAAATCCACAAACAGGTACCCCTCATTATATGGCCTGATTTTGGAAGAAAACAATAATAAGCAAAGCATGAAATTTAGTAGAGGATTGAAAACATAATATTATCTCTCTCGGGGGGGGGTTGTTTGGTTTTTGTTGTTGTTGTTGTTTGTTTTTTAATAAAGACTTTATTAACATTTTCTAATATTTATTTCAATTTATTCAATATCCATGAATGTTTCATTTCCTAAGCACTTGACCTATATCTATATATTGTTTGCAATAAGTATCTGAAATTCAATACAAAGTGTATCTTTGAAGTGGTAGGACTTTTCCTCTGTAGACAATGTTGTGACTTCTTTAAATCAATGTCTACAAAAACTCACATGATGCTCCAAATGACTGAAAAAATATACCGATCGGAAACAGCAATCTCTTTAAGGAACTGATATATTTTTTATTTTACGATTTTTATAAGGACAAATGTAGCACAACAGCATACAAAGGAGATATTTCCAAAAACATACAGCTGAATTCGTGCGTGTGTAAGATATACTCCAATAAATCACCATGAGAAATCACTGTAGCTAGAACTTTCAAAGAGTGAAAGAAAGAAAACAAGATATAGATCCTTCTGACATTTTCAAAGCATGGTCACTCCATGTTTGGAATGATAAACATTTAGATGTATGATTTGTGTTTTAATGTTTTTGAAGTAAAGCTTTTGAATCTGGGTGCCAAAGATACTGCATTGACCTGTGTCATGTCTAATACTGATTAAAGGTTGTACAAAATAGACTCTGAATCTAACAGCAAGATACCTATTGACATTTTCTAATACAGATGGCAGATCTGCCAGCTCTGGCTGTTATGTCTCACAAACTGATGAAAGGTCAGTGCCAGTGGGTGTTTCACCTTCATAAGCAGTGGTACAAGTGATTCAGCAGCTGACACTTCGGTATGACTCAGCCCTGAACTAGACCCCAGCACACTCCTAAATTGAACTTGTCTATGTGAAACAACATTTATAGATGCAAAACTGGACTCATTATAGTCAGCTTAAAATCACATGGCACTTTCCACAAATATTTTGGGGGGTGGTACAAATAGGGAAGCCACAGAGCAGCATGTGCATGCTGTGTTATAGAGGAATACCCAGGACGGTGAAATGTATGTCTTTACAGCTGCCACATCACCTCTTTTTACCTATATGCTAATCCTAAAGAGCTGTTATGCTTACTGGTCTGTCCCATAACTTCCCTTTAGGTTAGGTGCTATTTTGACAAGAACACATCATGCAAAGAGCGCTTTCCCATGGACGTGAGAAGACAGACATTGTGATTATTTCATAGGGAAATCTTCTTACCACCTTTACTCACACACAATGAAGCATATGAAATACTAATTTAGAGCTACATCATAAATCCCCTGCTGGCATTACTGACCATTGTCCACACATGTTCACTTCTGACAGTAACAGTTTGCTTTAACTACCCATACAGTTTTACCACAGTAAAATAAAAACTTTAAAAGGGCAGTGGTTTTCATACCTTCTAACTTTGAAAACTCTTTATTTTCAGGGCTAAAATAGATTGGTTATGGTCTCAGTCTCAACATGACCCTACATTTCTGAGTGAAAAAAAAAAATCATTTGGATATTTTGAACATAGGAGACAGTGAAAAACTGGCCATGCTTATACCAAAAAAAAGATTTCTACACATAAAATAGACTCATTATTTACAAATAAAGACTGCATAACCTGTTCTGTCATTCAGGTTCATTGAATGCTGCTGAATGACTGCTATTGAAGTTTTCTCAAGGCCTACCATTCAGACTATTATTGGAACTTTTGAGTAATTTCTACTTTATAAGCTGTAGGTAATTTGTCCTATCCTCTGTAATGTCTTCAGGTATATATATAATTGTATTTAGCCTAGTGGGAATCTAGCCTTAATTAAGGCCTCTAGGTTCCCATGTAACACAGCAATATCTTCAGTAGAAACAGAACTCTAAACCAAACACTGAAATTGTAATACAATCATACATTTCTGGGAATTGCTATTTTTCACTTCTCCCTTATTAAATCCCACTTCTTGCGCTTCTGATGAAAACATGTTCCCAGCCCACCAGGGTACCTCTACTTCTCTTTGTAGCCTCAAGCACCTATGGGTGTAAAAAGGATGCAGTGTTACAATGCTGTACAGACTGGTGTATCACATGTTCCTCCCTGTTTGTACTCCTGTACTGCTAGTCTAGTCCAATGATTGTCAATAGAATTATGCCTTTTTATGCATTTAGTCTTTGTGTGTACACATCTAAACCTTGTTTTTTTCACTTTTGTGGGATGAGTAAATCTGTATTTGACCTCAGACCTTTCTGAAAATTGAGCTGACCTGGAATCATAGGTAGGTAAGGCACAGTAATAATAGAAGTTGAAAATCAATACACTGCTTTACAGGGTCATGCTGAAGCCACTTTGGTTTCAATAATAAAATGATATTTGGATTTTGTAAGATTTCTTTCCATTGCCAATTAACTTCATAGCACCCTTGTGTCACAGCTGAAAATGTACTTGACAGTGACTTTTTTTTCACCTCAGCTCTTAAAATCTGTGGCAACCTAGCAGTTATCAAATAACTTTCTAATACCAAAATATTCTGTGTAACAAAGTAATTGTTCAAAATTTATACCATATGAAACCTGTTCTAGTTATACTACACCAAGCGTAAAAAACAGAGTTAGAAGAATATTGTATGTAATATAATATTACTTTATAAGCCTTCTGCTGATTTCTGCACGTGAATCACTTGGACCATCTTGCCGAGGAGAAAATTTGGAAAATAAAACATATTCTCAGAGAAAACCACAGTAAGTTTACTGTGCCATGCCTGAGTAAACAAGGTAAGGTGAGGAGGGTGGCAATGTAATCTACCTCTTAAATATCTTGTCAAACAGGACCCTGTGAAACACCTTCATGGACGCACTGCAATTTTCTAGGATGATACCAACTTTTAGGATTTACAGTTACTCAGTCTGCATAGAGGCTGGACTTTACATCTACTGCCAGCCTCCACATTTTCACTGTTACAGACAGAAATGATGAAGTGCCTTGAGGCCTGTTACAATGGCTCAGAAGATTTGAAATACTTCTGCTGTTGCACATACTGCTGTTCTCCCCTTGTTTTTGTCCCCTTTTGAATATGTGAATTTCATAGGGAGTTCTTTTTCCCAATATATATATTTTCCCCGTATAGGACTAAATTTATGCTTCCCAGAGTTATGAGTGCAGGTCTATGTTAAGCCCTTCTTTCAGTGTTCTGTCAATTCTGAACAATTCTGATAAATCTTGCCCTGGGTTGTTTAATTTTCAGCAATAAGGCTATTTTAGTGATTAAGTGTATTTATCCAATATTCCTAGCAAATGATAGCAGAGCTTTATATTCTGTCTTATTGTTTCTTTGTAATCTTAAGTAAATAGACAACATAAAATCTAGCCTGGAAACAACATTCTGTAACTCCATGTTTCAGATTTTATGTTTGTTCTGTGGGGGATTTTCTCTTATACTTCTTTATTTACTGGTGTCCAATGACATTTTTTTGGGTTTTTTTCTCCTTGAGGATGAAAAGTTAAGATTTACATTAAAGCCACAGTATATCACATCTTTGGTAAAATTAGTACTATGAATAAAATGTCTTCTACTGAATGAGGTGTAAAATCTGGTTATTATAATGATTAATTAATAAAGACATTCATCAGTACCAGGCCCAGAAAAATGACCAAGACAAATGATTGGCTTTGACAATCTTGGAATTCCCTCCAAGTGGTCATGGGCATGTAAAACAGCCAAAAAAAAATAAAAAATCCACAAATCCAAATTAAGGCATGACTTTTCACTGGTTTATTTTTATGCAACTCATTTGTGCAATTGCAAAATAATAATGAGAATTTACCCTGGTTTCAGCATGCAGCTAAACATCGCTTATATAAAATTTGAATGCTGACATTATTCCTGACTTCATTAATCACTCTGGCATTTTAAGCAGAAACAGACAATTCTAACCCAACCAATTTGGGCCTTTTTTTCTACCTCCATTAATTAAGTGTGGCTAGAACTGATACAAAATTGCTACCCGATGATGAAAGGGAATACTTGCATTTTCTTTGTCACTAAAACTAGTTTTGGTAGCAACTGAAAATTAGTCGGTTTTTTTAAGTTTTACTGTGCAGGACATTGTGCTATCTTCAAATTTATTTAATCTAAAATAATAACAACTTTAGACCTGTGCTTGATTAAACCAGAAAAAATAATCCCAGATCCCACATTCTCCTGTCATTTGTATTCCAATCACATGCTTCACCTCAGTAGGCAGTGAAGATTTAAATAAGTCAGAAGAAAACTTAACAATGGAAAGAAATGAATGAGAGGCAAGTAGAAACCATTTGAAAGGAATCAGTAACAGTGTAGTGCAATGGTGAGAGGTCTAAGGGTCTTTTTTTCTTTTTTTTTTTTCTTTTTTTTATTCTGTTTATTATGGAATAGTCGAAACTGTTTCAGTTTCTTCTTGATACTCTGCGCAATTTTAAGACTCTACCACAGGATGAATAAGCTGTAATTCTGAGTACTTCTTAGTGTGCCTAGTTTAGAAAGGACCCTGTTCTTTTCTATGTTAGGAACGATAATTCTTCAGCGTCTCCAAATACAGAACTTCAATCAAATTGATCTGCTGGGCTGCACCACTGGACAGCCCTCAACTTTTTTCTACCAGTATTACAAGTGTTACTCTAATATCTTAGAGAGGGAAATTAGTTTCACAAAAGCCATCTAAAAGACAGTACATGTTTTGAATTCCTTTTCCACCTTTCTTAGTATTTTCTTTCATGAATTTTAATAGCCGTATTTCCTTTTTTTTTTTTTTTTTTAACTTTTTTTTAAGTAATGTTCTCTGTGTTGCAATCCAGCAAGTTTGGGTTATGGTTTCACAAATTGCTTGAATGCAGAACATGTTTACTGGTACCTATAATCACAAATAAGAACTCTGTTAGTAAATTGGATTCAATCTTGTATTATGTAAACTTCTTTTTTATAAGTTACCTCTGTTATAAGCTGAATCTTATGTCTAGTGTTACATGGATTTTTATTTCATACAACAGAAATAAGTAAATCCATTATTTTGACATTTAATTGTTGAACAACAATTGAGTCTATTGTCTATGGTTTGAAAATATAGCTTAATATGACTTGTGTTTATTTGCTTTCATAAAATTGGTTTATTGAACCAAGATCTCATAAGCCATTTGATAAGTATCACACTCATTATAGATATTTCTATTGCTCTGTAACTTATGGTCAATGTGAAATTCAAATGTCAAGTTTACGAACTTGGAGAGGCAGTCAGTTACAAAAGCCATTATTCCCCATCTTCTAATCTGAATGGGGGGAAAAAAATGCAGATTACTTCCTCATTTTGACTTCCAAAGAAACTGTGCATTTGCTTTGTACGTACACTTGACTACAACCCTGGATTATCTTCTCTTATAAAATGCTTTTTTGTCCTTAAATTCAGTTTTCACATTCATAAAACCAGCACCTTGTCACTTATAACTTGGATTCAGCCTCATAACTCCTCATGTTAATATTAAAAGTGCATCTGACATTTTTTAAATTAGATGAATTCATTTTGTCACTCTTATTCAGATCCTATAAAATATGGATTACCTTATTTTCAGTAGTGTTTATTTCAGGCCATCAGAGGACATTAATATTTCTGTCATTACTTCAGAACAAACAGCTAAGAGCAAGTGATCCTATTTCTTATTCCAACAGAATTATTTAGCGCGGGTGAAAAGGTGTTTCATAAGAAGTGTCACTAAAGGCGAAATATGAAAGCTATGAAGTTGCACTGGTGACCCCACAGGCATAATTTGAGCTATGTTGTTAATGGTATAAGAATGAGAAGCATCTTGGTTTCACTTGGTTTTCACTGTCAAACCACACCCAAATTGATGGAACCGACAATTAATTAAGTACAAATTTATTTTTAAAGAGTCTATTTTTAATGTGGATAATACCGATGTAAAGTAAACACAGTAACTTTGACATTTGCACAGATTAATTCTTCAAAGCAAACCTGTAGTTTGACCACTGATCTTAAGATCATGCTGCTAATTTCAGCCATGGTGAAGAATTTCTGTAAATATGGTTATGGAAGGAAAAGAAAACTAACATATTCTGCCCTTATCACTGCCACTTAGAAAAAAAGGTAGTACAAATGTTCTAGCACTTAAAAAAAAAGTAAAAATATTTGTCCACAGATTGCCTTTTTCAAATGCATGCATTCAAAATTACATTGATTCATCTGCATATAATGGGAACACTTTTTCACCTCTTATACTAGTTCCAAGTGAATTCAAGGGATTTTCATGAGCAGGAAAAATCCTGAGAGATATGCAGCTCTTCAAAATACATAAATAAAATACTACAGCAATTTGGCTTACCTGTAACACTGGTATAGACTGGCCATGTCAATAAGTCCAAAAGGATTAGATCCATTATTCTGACTACATAGTAGTGTCTCATATTGCCCTTGCCACCTGAAAAGATTAATAATCTGTGGCAAGTGTAGCTGCAGAGTATGTTACCCTTGAAAATAAGAGATTTCTCTGTGAAAGTTTATCCTATCATAGAATATCTGTTTAAGTGAAATCAGGACAGGATGACATCTATAATGAATTATTATTTATATTTTCTAGAAGATAAAAAGGTTAGAGAAATCTGTTCTATCTGAGGCAAAATGATGAATCATTTTTAAAGTGAGTGGCAGCCCATTTTTACATTGCTATAAAATACTGAAATAATCTAAGGACTCATAATTTCCCTTTATATACTACCATAAATGCACATCAATTTTCACCTAACATGTGAACAAGAAATTGTTATGTTTACAGGAAAATAACAATCTGCAGGACAGGCACAGATGTATAGGAAAAGGCCATAGGGTTTTGAGGGGTTTTTACATTCCTGGTTTGGACAGCAATTTTTCTTTTCTGACATGGAAGACAGAAGGGGGAAACACACTTTCTATTTAATTTTCAACTTAAAAATATCCAGATTTTTTTTTTTTTTAGATTGTGGAAAAAAGCAAAAACGTCATGTAACCTAAAAGATCCATGTATCATAATGCAATACTGACACTTAACTGTCACACCTTACATTAACCACAGATCACCTGCTGCCTTGTCAGAAGCTCTAATCACTAGTGTGTGTGATATTCAAGAATGGTCCTCTCAATATAAAGATATTAATTTTGCAACCATGTAGTAATTCTGGGAAGTATATAAACACTGAGGTTAGTAGGGGACCTGTATCTTAACACAACTTTGCAACATGTTTTCATCAGTTTCTTCAAAAAACCCAACCATTATTTTGTCCCTTTAAATAGCTATAGAGAATCTGTAAAATGTAAATTACTATGCCATGGTAAATACATCAGAGATCTGTGTATAGTGACATTGGGCTTTTACATCACACAACATTAATTACTCAACATACTTGTCATACTGACACCTATGGGAAGGCATTGCTTTCAAACTTCAAAGATAGTTTCTACTTGCAAACCTGCTAAAATATCTTTCAAAACATTAAACTGTATGAACTATGCCAGTGACCCAAAGGCTGTTGACATCCTAGATCATTTGCACCTTCCTCACTGGGAACAAAATTGACTCTCTAGCCCTAGGAAAAATTATTCTCAGGTAGAGCAAAGTTTGGACCTTGGAACTGGCTTTATCAGAATAATAATTAAGATTTCTTTCAATTATCCTTTGGTACAGACTGCAGTGTTACTCTGTCAGCTCCAAAATTATTTTTCATTATAGAAATGACCTTAAAACTCCAACAAAATTCTCTAAAGAAACCACTGTTGCTCTATTTTTCATCTAGACCAATTTTTTCTTCACATGTGTGCAGTCATTTTACTACAGGAATGATCTCAGGAGCATAGCATAGGTTGTCCTTTTTAGGTTCTTTCTTCCTTTTTTGCCTTTCCTGGATAATGATCCATTAATTCTTACGGATAGTTCAAGGTGCTATTTGAGGCTTAGAATACACACAGTTTATAAGGCTATCTTATGCAGTGTAACTTCATGTTGATACATTTAAATAATTTCTGAAATCAGAACCCAAACAACATTAAAATGTATATTTGATCAAAGAACTTAGTTTCCTAAGATCAAACATCCTTGGGTTCAGCTTACATTGCTCAAAGGTATTTGAACTTGATGAAATAAGGACATTTTTTCAAAGCTAAAAGGAAAACAAAAGCACGGGTACTTCAAAATCTTTAATAATCAGCACCAAAGAAAAAGTCCTGTTAATATGATGCTGTGAAATGGATTCAGGTACAAATAAATATGCCATGTACAGACAGGCAATTTCATTAGGAATGAAGAAAAATAATGTCTAGTTCTCCGAGTCTTTGAAAAAAAGGCTATTTTAAAAAATCTGGATTTATCGTGAAAGAATCCAGAAAGTGAGACGGTGACTTTTCCAAACTGGTGATCCTGCTTGCAGTAATTTGGATATCCAAATACATAAATAAAGGCTGCATCTAAGCATTTAAACTATAGGATAAAAAACCTGTTTCATATTTTGTTTTCTTACAGTGGAAATAACACATCACATTTCACTCACAGGAATTGTATTGTATTGCATTTGGCAAATTTGTGTTCATTCTCTTAATTCTAAACACAGAAATAGTCCCACTAAAAGCCCAGTGAATGATTCATGGGTCGAAAGTCAAACTTCTGAGTTATGTAGTTATTTTATTTCAGCAGGAAAACACAAAAGGATTTTCTAGTAAACTAATTTTTTGTAAGAAGTTTAATTTCTGTAACAGGAAACCACATGAAGTATACTTCTTGTTCCACGTTAATTTATCTTAGCTTAAAGAAATACTACTTACATAAAATTAAATAACCTTATCTTTCTTTAAAAGGTACCAAGTAACAGTATAGCATAAATACCAAAAAAAGTTTAACATCTACAGTCCAGATCACAAGAATAGTTCAGCACAAGTTTAATTCCTATTTATCTAAAAGCTTAACTAACTGCTTAATTTGATCTGTGAGAGAGCTTAAAGGAACCTTATTTTGGAAAAATTATTTAATAAAGAACTTGAGGAGCTCTGGGAGGCACATCAGACTGAAAAAGGGAATCTCTTCCAGACATTAAACACTATGGAGAGAAGTTTAAATACCATGAAGCAAATAAGGGATGGAAAGACAAGTCATGCAGCTTATTAGTAATGAAGTTGAAAACATTGAATGAAATGGGATAGGGGGGAGGGATGGGAAGGGTAGGTGACTTGTGTTTGTGTAACCTTTCTTTGTGGAACCTTAACATGAGGATGAAATGACAAAATTAAAACAGTTATTATTAAAAAGTTAATAACTGTCCTAATTGTTAAGTGCAAGCACAGTTACTGTTTCCTTGCAATGTATGGTACTTTCACAACCTATTTTTTCTTTTACCTAAGATAAACCAATGTGACATAAACTTTATAACAAACAGTCCTCAAAGATTGTTGCTTTTTGTCATTTTGACACTCTTTCCCTCAAATATAAAGATATCAGAAAAGTTTAACTTTACACTAAATTTTACTGATTCTGGGAAATGAGAACACTTACTCAGTACAGACTTTTCTCTGGGTAGCAGAGCCATAAGTTAAACAGAGTTTTGTTCATTTATTACATATTGTTGATCTTGTAAAAGTACACATCTTCAAAATGCAACGCACAAAACTAAAATGACATTATAAACTACTTCATATAAAGTCCTACTTGAAAATGTGTTGAACAAATGCTTATTCTCCTCTTAAAGAATTGCTGCTTATATTTTTATCAGTGACAGCCACCACCCACTGATCTGAATCAAGCCACACTGACACAGCTAATGCACAGTCAATTAAAGATGAGCTGGAATTAATTTATTCGGATGTAAAACAGACTAACCAATGCTATCATCATGGATCTTTATTTTGAGCTTCTCATTATTTACTAATAGTGGAAGTTCATTTGTCTTCACAAAGTTAAATGATGTAGAAAGTGTGGCAGGCAAACATCTCACTCACACCCTTAACATGGCAGTAAACACAAGTAAAAATTTTCTTCACAAAGCTCCCCTGATATAGATGCAAGTTTCAAGCTGTTGTGTTGTCACATAGATTGTATCTAGCACAACTTTTTCCCCACACTGCAGTTCACACTGGCAATTTTTACCCATTGATACCATCCACATGGATGTCTAATGGAGTATTTCATTTTCTGCTTTATCTGGAGAGCAGTAGGTGAGTCTTTCTAAAGGATATGGGATTTAGACTCATGCTCAAGCATCAGAAGGTACAGCTGCATGTGGAGACCAGACAATTTCTAGATCTTACCATCAAAAAAACTCTAAAGGCTTAAGTGGAAGGGGCTACCTAGCAGGATATTCTGTCATGTACTTTGGGCTCTAGTTGTCAATATCCCAATTTAGAGCTCTAAATTCCCTTTATACTCAATGAAGAGAAGGGATTACATCCAGACCTGACTGTGACAATGTCTGCACCTGCTTTAAACACTGAAAGTAGGCAGTCTGACTGATCAAAGAAGTGCTGTTTCTCAGGTCACTGATTGCTAATTGACATTATTGCCAGAAAAGCTTCCTTAATAATTTCCCTGATGCTAACTTTGCTTTGTTGTTACAAAGCCAGTATGTATACCTATAAATATATTGTATTGAGTTTGCATGGCAAGGGTTTGGTAGGAGGGGGTCTACAGGGGTGGTTCCTGTGTGAAGATGCCACAAGCTTTCCCTATGTCTGATAGAACCAGTGTAGCTGGCTCCACAACCCGCTGCTGGCCAAGGCTGAGCCCATCAGCGACAGTGGTAGCACTTCTGGAATAACATGCTTAAGAAGGGGGAAAATATGCTGTACATCAGCAGCGCACAGAAGAGAGGAGTGAGAATATGTGAGAAAACTGTGCAGACACCAAGGTCAATGAAGAAAGAGAAGGAGGAGTTGCTCCAGGTGCCATAGCAGAGATTCCCCAGTAGCCCATGGTGAAAAGCATGGAGAGGCAGGCTGTCCCCTCTTCAACCCATGGAGGTTAACAGTGGAGCAGATATTCACCTGCAGCCCATGGAGAACCCCATGCCAGAGTAGGTGGATGCCGGAAGGAGTCTGTGACACCCATGTGAAGTCTACACTGGAGCAGGCTCCTGGCAGGACCTGTGGACTCATGGAGAGAGAATCCCACACTGGAGCAAGTTTGCTGGCAGGACTTGTGACCCCATGGAAGGGACACACACTGGAGAAGTTCATGAAGAACTGCAGCTCATGAGAAGGACTCACACTGGAGACATTCATGGAAGACCGTCTCCCATGGGAGTGACCTCACTCTGGAGCAGGGGAAGAGTGTGATGAGTCCCACCCATGAGGAGAAAGGAGTGGCAGAAGCATTTGATGAACTGACCCTTTTTCCCCATGCCCCTGCACCATTCAGGGGGAGGAGGTAGAGAAAATTGGGAGTGAAGTTGAACTTTAGAGGAAGGGAAGGATGGAGGGAAGAAGCTTTAAGATTTAGGTTTTATTTAACACTACCCTATTCTAATTTGATGGGTAATAAATTAAATTTCCCCAAGCCAAGTCTGTTTTGCCTGTGACAGTAATTGGTGAATAATCTCTCCCTGTCCTTATTTCAACCTTTGAGCCTTTTGTTGTATTTTTTCTCCCCTGTCCAGCTGAGGAGGGGGGATAATAGACCAGCTTTGTTGGGCACCTGTGTTCAGACAGGGTAAACACACCACATATATATATATAATACAATACAATACCATACCCGTATATATTCCTGAAGATTAGTTACTTTAAAAATCTATCTTTTAAAGTCATGGATTATAAAAGGCTGCTTTAATTCAACAAATGACTCCCAGATTCTTCCATGGTCTTCAGGTCAGACACCAAGATATAACTTATCAATTGAATAACAATCAAATTTTCTACAGGATGGAAAGATACTAGTCATGATTCTTTTCTAAATTCCCTTAACTCAAATGTATTTTACAATGTGGAGGAGCACTCAATGTAATTATTCCCATCCTTAGAAAGTTAAGAAGACAAAGGCAATTAAATTTGCTGGTTTGGTTCATATTTGTTCATAAAGATTTCAGGGATTCTGGAGCATTGCTGGAGTATCAAATGACTCTTTTTTGTTATTAGCATGTTCTTGTTATGAGACATAGCTCTATCTGTTAAAATTTGTCAAAATTTACAGCTACAGTAATTTATGACATATAACTCAGAACATGACACGGTGATAGATGTGGAAACTATGGTGAAAGAAGGCATCCATTCAGCTCATTTATCAGAGAATTTATAGGTGATTTCTTTTCTTTGCAAAGCAAAGAAAAATAAATGGTGAACTGCAGAAGTTATTCCACCTTCTTTGAACCTTGTTCAATAAAAAGGCATTGTACATTCCAGAGGCACTTTCCCACTCCATTTCAAAATAGCACTGTATCAGGCAACATGAGATTATTTAATCTACCATGGCTGCACATTTAACAAGTATAGGAAAGTATATGGCCTTTGCATGACAGAGAAATAGCCTATTATGTCACTTTACCCTATAATTTTGCTAGCACAGTAGAAAAAATACATTGATGGACAGCTCACTGTTAGATAGTGTGGATTTTTATTAATGCTTTATTTAGCCTCTGTGTTATTACTTTACTGGAGTAGGAACACTTGATTATCATCTGACTCATTTTGTCAACTTAATGAAATGCCTTTTACTCACTAGGGTACAAATCTTAACACTTTAAACATATATTCTATTTTTTTTTTAAAAAAAAAGTGCATTATCTGAATGCTTTACCACCATGTCCCTCTATACTTAGTGTTTATGTTTCTAATAGGCTTGGCTAGTAGCAACTATTGTGATTTTTCTTCTTAAAATAATAACCAAGGTTTGTAACATTTATCTTTTCAATGGAATAAGGGTTGTGAGATCAGATATTACAATTCTGACTTCATTTTTATAAAATGGTTGAAAAGCAGAGGCAAAAATTGCATTATAGAGGTTCTTTTTAGCTCAAAATCTACTTGAGTCGCTATTTCTGCAAGCCTTTCATTATTAAAAGTAGTGTGAAAAAAAAAAAAAGAAAGTAGCATGGAAGATAGTCAATAAAATCTCTGTAAGATTGAGAGATAGGGAGATCTTTACTGAAGATATGTAAAATGGTTCCACAGAGAATATAATAGCTCGTTTTCATATGTCTCAGTCAATATTTAGCCATTAATAAGGTCTGACTGCTGAGAATTAAATGGAAGATATAAGCTGCCTGGGAAAGACTATATGGAAAAAAAACCCACAAAACCTGTTATATTAGACATTGAATAATAATGGCCAAAGAGAGGGTAGAATAGTTTCCTACCTAATGGACTTGGGTAGGAATACAATGAACTACCAATACGAATTCTATTTAGACTAGGTCTTACTAGAATAAAAAAGAGAATGCCATTAAAATGTTATATGGTTTAGGAGCCAGTTTTCAGTCAGTAATAGATACATAATGGATTTAAATTTTAATATCATATACACAAGAAAGTCCCTGTATAACCAACGGGATTCACTATGACTATAAGTCAATCTTATTATATTGCTTCCATCAAATTAACTGATTAACTCCAGTATGAAGATGAGACATAAAATTGCTAAATGAGTGGGGCATTGTCTATTCTCTAAACCCCCAATCTGGCAAGGATTTTAAAGATTATTGCCATCCAGAACATAATCAAATATAGTTTTGTTAAGGCAGGACTAAGCAAACCTAGGTGGTGATTAATTAAGAACAGTTCTATTAGACTCCCTAGGATCCATTGTGAGTACATTTATGGTTGGGTTTTTATTGGTTCTAGGAACTATAACCTCCCACACAGCTGTTAATGCTCAGTACTTCCAAAAAGAATGCCATTAATTACTCTAATTGCAAAGTTGCTGGCTCTTTTTCTTCTCCTTTTTTTTCAATACCAGTAGTACCCATGGTTTTTTTTGGAAGCTGTCTAGTGCTTTTGCTACTTTTCACTGTTACAGCATACAGAACTGAACAGAAAAGAAACCAGCAAAGTGATTAGAAGTTTTCCACTTTTTTTCATATGGTACACAATTAATTTATAGACACTCATTGCTCACCATGGCATATGTATCTAAATATAAATTCAAAAAACAAATTCGTGTTGCAAAAAATAAATAAAAAATCAAATATTGTTAAACACAAAATGTAGAATAAGCTCTCATTAAAGTAGTTCCTAAGTCACAATTGGTCAGAAATTGGTTATACCATTCTGAATATCCTATTATTATATATTTTTTTTCTGCATAACTGTTTTTCATTGAATCACAGAATAGTTTGGGTTGGAAGGGACCTTTAAAGGTCACCTAGTCCAACCCCCCTGCAGTGAGCAGGGACATCTTCAACTAGACCAGGTTTGTCCTACCTGCCCTTGAATGTTTCCACGGATGGGACATCTACCACCTCTCTGGGCAACCTGTGCCAGTGTTTTGTGACCCTCATCATAAAAAATTTCTTCCTTATATCTAGTCTGAATCTACTTTCTTTTAGTTTAAAAACATTACCTTTTGTCCTATCACAACAAGCTCTGCTAAAATGTTTTTTTCTTTTGATGCATCCCAGAATTCAGCTGGCCTTCTAAGCTGTGAGCTCACCCACCATGGCTGGCTCATGTCCAGTTTTTCATCCACCAGTACCCCCAAGTCCTTCTAGGCAGGGAAGTCACTTTTTGTGACTACTGAATATTTAATAAACCCCCCCAATACAGTTGTATTACACACTCCATTGATGTTTTTGCTCAGCCCCTAGTCTTAGAACTGAATTATACTGTATGAATTTTCTGCTGTATTGTATTTTAGAAATTTACAGAGGGCACAGGGAAGGATAAAGCAGATTCCTTGCTTTTTCCAGAAAAGGATGAGTTGGGCACCTCCACTTTCTCTGTCACATTTCAGAGAACAATTAGTACTCAGAAAGGAATCAAAAATCTTTTCCTTCTCCAAAACTCAAAGGTGCTTATGTTCTTTGCAGCTCTGCCTCCAGAATGTTACATCTTAAAAGTGTAGCTGTTCTTAATTAAATATTCCACAATACTGTATATATATTAGTGCTCAGCGCCCTTTTACACCTTCAGTTACCTTCCATATTCTGAAACTCTTGATTTGTATCTGGCCTGAGATTTACTGACACACTGCTTTCAAAAGTGGTTTGTTTTCATTTTGGTTGGTTGGTTTTTTGGTTGTTCTTTTTTTGTTTGGTTGGTTGATTGGTTTTGTTGATTGGGTTTTTTTATTTGGTTTGGTTTGGTTTTGTTTTGGGGTTTTTTGTTGTCATTATTGTTTTGTAGTGCAGTGAATTTCTTAGCACTTGCTTGTGTTGCATAGGAAGTAAATGACACGTTTTATTCTCACATCTATGATAGTATCGGCCAACAACAGAAATTTAGGAGGAAATAGAATGTGGGGGTTTTTTAGGTAAGATAGAGGAGAAGAAAAACCATGACATACAAATATATACATTAGCTCAAAAGGCCCCCATATCAGCTTTCCTCTCACCCACACTGGTCTTCGGAAATATATATTGACAATACTTACTTGGCTATTTAACTTTACAGTAAAAAGCTAGGTAGCTAAAATCCAGTGGTATCTCTCACATGGGGAATTTTCTGCTAGACTGAAACCTTATGACTCCCTGATAAGACTAAAGGAGTGTATGGTACAAAGTTGTCTGTAACCTACTTGACCTAATCCTTGTAGAGAGTTATTATGAGCAGGAGCCTAATCATCACTAAGAGTCATTCTTTGAATGATCCTTTCTCTCCATTTACTCTCATGTGCCCCTTAGCTAAACTAGCCTTGGTGCTTCCCTTCAGCTCTTAGAAAAAAAAATACAGTGCTGCTTCTGAAACACATTTTTATATTGAAACATTACTGTGGAATCTGAAGAAAAAAAAAATAATCTGATATCTAGTTCTTCTGTATGAAGTTAAAGAGTTTGAGGATGACACAGAAAAAAGTAACAGTCAAAGAATTTTATCCTATGTTCTCATCTTTGCTACCCCTGAGAAAAAAATGTTTTCTGATATTATGTCAGTGGTTTAGTAAACGAACTCCCAAGTAGGCCTGAAGGTGGGATGATCATCTAGGACAGAGCTCTAAAAAGTCCAGGCAATGATATATCTATGATGCAGTCTGGTGAACCTGTCTGAAATGAGGAGAGATATATATATATATAAAACTTAGGACTTGCCTAATGTTTGCCACACCCTGATATAGATGTTGAGTGCCATAACACAGACTCGATTTACAGTTACCTTAACACATTCTTTTATCTCATGTTATTGTTTTTCAGAAGGACTGAGCAAAAAAAACCCTTATCCTAAGTTTGGTTTCTTGTTTACAAAACTTTGAATTACGCAATATGAAAAGAAACATTAGCAGGACTTAGGCAACAAATCAGAACCAAGAAACAGAATAATGAGCAGTCAAAGTTGTCTTCAAAGCAAATATTTTAGAAATTATAATTAGTGAGGAAAGTAAAAAAGTCTTCATTCTCTGGCTAAACAAACTAAAATAGATTATTCATCATTGTATCTGTTTCTAACTACAGTGGGAACATATGCCCACTGGAAAATTATAGTGGGAAAATTATTCCAAACAAAAATATTCTTGTTCCTATAGTCATTATGCTTCTTTGCTTTACTAAAATAGATGCACAGCAATTTACTGTCATTTAAATTCCCCAAAGGCTATCTAGCAGATAGTATACCTGTTCAAAATCATCACAAAACTACATTGAGCCAAGGTGATTTTGATTGTGTCAGACAAGCTGTAGTGATTAGCAATCCTGTGCTATCTTGATGGACAGTGACTTGGTATTAGTTACTCATTTTTTCATCACATTCTGTCTAAATTACAGCAATCCAATAGAACTAATCACGGAGCTGGCAACCTCTTGAAAACTTCATCTACAAGCTGTCTCCTCCACGACAGAGATTGCAACAAGCACAAAAACCCCATTCTTCACATTCAAAAAGGATGTTGAGTCCAGTTAAAAATCTATGTTCTTACCTTCAATGATATATGCTCAAACTTTCCCAAAGAAATCATCTGTCAGCTCAGGATTCAGCTTTTGTGTGATAAACTTGCAATGTCATTGCAATGGAACTTTCTGTTGGAAATATACAATTCATTCTTTGGGAGACAAATGTCCTCACTATGAAAAGCAAATAGAGGTGAGTTTATTACACCCTTATTTATGTGAAATAGAATAATCTATTTCCATAGGCAATCTTTGATGTTAAACAGCCTTGAGGAATGCAGAATCAGTGTTGAGATAGATGATCTCTAAGCATCTACTCAGCTTGCACACTTCAGCTTGAAGCAATTTAATTCCATTCACAAGTTGCTGAATTCAAACTACATAAGCCTTTATGGGGTAGACAATATTAACTCTGATGTAATCGTGCAAAACTATATGTGGACTCCTGAATTTGAGCATTACGATGACATTGTACTTAACTAATGTATTTTCTCCCACATGGGTTCACTGTTTTATCACATTCTTTTCTTTACCTCTCTTTAATGTAGACTGCAGTATATGCTCTATAAAAAAGGCCTAAATAAAACTTAAAAAAGGCCTAAATGCTAAGATACACCACAGAAAGTTCTGGAGATACTCTGGGCACTCTGAAACAGAAAGTGAAGAAGTAACAAGCATTAGTTGCATCATTCAGTAAACAGGCAGACTGTTCTCAGATTCACTCAGATAGCATTAAAAACAAAATAAATAAAGTGCTTGTATTATAACACCGGAGAATTTAACTGCCTGGTAAGCCTAACTTCTGAGCTGTCCAGTCTTATGCTTATTGCCATTCATATTTTTACAGTCTTCTTACTGATGGGATTTTTGTCAAGTTGAGCTAGTAGAGCAATGAGCTTTAAAAAAAAAAACCCAAAATGCATGCAAAGTGTTCAAGAGTTATAACTCCCCCCCCCGTCCTTATTCTGAAGATCGAATGATCATCATTTCTGCTAATTAAGAGGAGACTCCTGCAGGATAGAATTGTATGTTGTTTTTACTGATTAGAATTTTGTTAAGAGAGTACCAGGCACTAATTTACCACAGATACTCTATTCAGCTTGAGCATAAACAAACATTTTAACTTGGATTCTAATTACCCTTTTCCTCATGCAAATTATGTTTCTTTTGAGTGATGTTCCTCTACCATCGAGAGTTATCTATGGCAGATCTATTCTTTCTACTGGGATTAATAGCTCTTCAGGAATTTTTTTTCTCATCTACTTTTCATTCACACACTGCAGGATGCATCCCTGAGTCCAGGACCAATCATCAAACTTAGAAGCTTCCTTACTTTTCTCTTAAGATAGTTTAACAGAAACACACGTGTTGTAGATGAGTGGTTTTTTAAATCACTTATTGCAAGGAGGGAGAGTTAATACTGTAAAAGGACTTTCCTTTTTAAATCACTTAAATGACTTGTTGCAGAGCCCTAGTTAATACTCTGCTTGCCATAGCAATGAATGGAGTGCTCTTCACTCAACTGAAAGTAGCAATACAATGACTTAAGAAAGATTAATGGTAAATTTGGTAAAGAATCAACAAAGATTAAGAGAGATTCAGTTTGATGGCGTGGTCACTACATTAGTTATTACAAGGCAAACTGGTCAAAGAAAAGCAATAGGATTACAACATTTATGCAAGTAAAAATGGTTACTATATCTATGTGAGTAAATATATGCAACTAAGAAAGCAAAATGATTATAATATTTCTGCAAGTAACTGTATATATATGATTTGAGACTGAGATAAAGTGATTCTCATGGGCATTAATTGTTTGGGAGCAGGAAAGGAAAGGGAGGTATAAGGGTAAGGGTGACCCTTCTGTTGAATTAACAGGGTTTCAGAATGGACCTCCTTCCTTTCTAAACTCCTTCACAGAGAGGAGCCTAGGTGCAGCTATATCCAATCTTAGACCCAGTCAACAGTTCAAGACTAAGAATATCAGGGAGATTGGGGATGTTAAAGGGAAATCCTCTGATTCTGTCATGAGGTTCAGAATAGACCCCTTTTCCCTCTGAACTCCTTCAGAGAATAAGGTTAGATCTATCCCTACTCCTGGCTGGTCAACAGTTTATGTCTAAAAAAATGAGGAAAGGAATTAAGGAATGTCCTTTCATTGAGTTACCAGAGTTTCAGAATGGAGCCCCCTTGCTTTTTAAACTCTTTCTCAGAGAGGAGCCGAGGTGCAGCAAGATCCAGTCTTACACCCGGTCAATATTTATGTCTAAGCCCACTGAGATCCCAGAGAGCTCCAATGGGCCTCACTTAGGATCAGCATTTGTAGGATAGCAGGATGATTAACTTTGGTCAGCACTAGGCTAGTAGTTTTCCACTGTGGCCATTACTCTTGTCAGGAACACTTGTCAGGAACATGGCTCTTTCTCTGTGAGGGTGAGCTCTCTCCTTGGGCCTTGTCCAGAGTATTCAAGAGTGATGAATATAGTCAGAGGGTGCCCAACCATTCTGTCTTGCTGACTCAGTTTCCCTGGTTTTGTTCCAGTGGGTGCACAGGGTCAGGATGCAGCCGGCACCAGAAACTGTTTTGGTTCCAGGAGGATGGACAGGGACAGGATGTAACAGGCACCAGGGCCTACCAAGCTTGCCCATTCTCCTGTGCTTATCAGGCTCCAGCAGCACCAAACAAAGGACAATGGTACCAGTTTCACAATGTCATCTAGGGTAGGAGAGGCGGTCCATACCATCCCAACATGTCTAGTTCCATAAGGTTATAACATGGTCTTTTAGTGAAATCATTGGAGAATTTGAGCTACAGCTTCAAGATTTATGAATTTCACCTTGTTATTTATCTACTGATTTTCAAACACTGTCAATGTATAGACTCTTGCAGGGAAGAGTGGGTGTTTTTTTCTGTAGGGCTGGGGCATACCTCAGAAGGTCATCTAGTTCACCTCCTCTCTCATAGCAGGAGTCACTTTAACTAGATCATTGCTCATAGAAGTATTTCTTACCATGTCTTACAGAATAATAGAGACCCAGAGCTGTGCATGTAATCTGGTCCAATACTTCATTATCTTTAATAGCATTAAATGTTTTACCCACTGTCTATCATAAATCTGTGTTACTACAATTTAAGGTCAGTGTTATTTGCCCTGTCTTTCACGGGGAGGGAAAATAGAGCATGGTTTTCCTCTCTGTGGTAGAGTTTATGTATTTGAAAATTGTCATCATGTTCTATTTTCCTTTCTTTCCTTGTCTCCTTAGACTAAATATCTTTATTCTTTCATATTTGCTAGACTTGTAATCATTCAGGTTTGGGGCTTTTTGCAGACTATCATCAAGTATTCTGCACATTTAATTAAGTAGAACACATAGAGCAGGAAACAATATTTGAACTGAAAGCTTGCCAGTAACAAATGAAGAAGAAGAAATACTTCTTGTCTTGTGAGTGCTTCTACTTTTGCTAGTTTTGTTGTTGTTTGTTTTGTTGGCTTTTTTTAAATCAAAACAAAATTACTGTGATGTTCCACTCGTAACCAAATATACCCTGAAATAATTCTATACACCACTTTTCCTTGTCATTTTCAAAGGTATGAATGAATCCAAAGAGGCTGAAGGACTAGTGGGGTATTTAAAAGCTCTTAATCTGATTAGGTTGTCTAAATGCTACTGAATGCATCAAACCACTTTTAAAAATCAGGAGAGGGTCAGGTATTTGCAAGTATTTCAGTGCCTATACATCTAGTAGATGACTGGTCATATTTTCTAAAGTCACTAAGCAGAGAGTGCTGATGCAGATCCTTGAATTTCTGTGAGGATCTGGACATAGCTGGTTAATTCTCATTGGTATCTGCATGATATAAGTAACTGTTTCTTATCAGAAACTATCTTTCAGTAGCAAAATATCAACAAAAAGTCATCTTATTCTATCACCTGCCAAATTCACTCAGCCCTTGATTCTGAAAATATCCATGCCACTACTTACCTGTGCTACAGCAAGTTATCCTAGTGAAGAAAATAGAGATACAATTTTAAATAAAGGTTTTGAAGGGAACCAGTTTCAGGCCACACTCCAGCATGTGACTCCTTCAGGACCTGCAGTAAAGGAAAGGGAACTCTATCTTTTAAAATGTGTGCAAACGGGAAGTAAAACTGACACAAATAGAGAGGTCAGAATAAATGCACTTTTTTTTTTTTTTTTTCCTCAGCCCCTCAAAATCAAGAGATATTTTCAGACAGTGCACTGAAGTAAAATAGTCCATTTATCAGAAGGGAAAATGAGTTCATGCCTTCGGTGACCAGTCATCAAAATTTGGTTGATAATCCACACACTGTGAATCCATGGTCAGTATATATTACATATGCCTGATTTTATACAGGATATATAAAAACCTTTGATTTTACATGTAGGATTTGTAATGTGGGTCTTGCAGGTATCATATAACTTAAGCATGATAATATAAATCAGAACTCTGACCAAGATAGAGAACTTTTCTGGGTCCTTAGACTTTTCTAGGGAAGCTATAAAAACATGAAAAACTGAGAAAATAGAGTAGGTGATTTTTTTTTTCAGAAACGTATTTAGAATTTCTTTCTAAATTTATTTAAAATGTCTATAAAATAAAGAAAAAAAAAAAACCACCCCCACCCCCCCACAAAGTACTGGAAAGTCTAAATCATTGTTTGGAAAGTACTTCATAATCCCAGGTTGAAAGTCTTTAACATATCCTAAATATTATTGCAAAACATAAAAATAAGTTTTACTTAAACTCCAAAGAAATTATTGTTGGATGAGAAGGGAACCCTAAACAGTAGAAACTCAAGTCATCAATGGTTTCTTAAAGATAGCTACCACAACTTAAAATGTTCAAATTTATTGTCTTTTAATTTTTTGCTGCTCTGTTACAGATTGGAGAAAAAATATTTTCACTTCAATATATGACATTCATTAAATTGAACCACACTACATACTTTAAGTAAAATTGTATGAAATAGCTTTTCTATCCTAGCATTCCTCACAGTGTAAAATTGTCTTAGATTTCTAAAGATCTAACAGGAAAGTGATGCATATAGTGATGAATTAGAGGAAATTCTAAACTGTGCTATTGGCTGCCAGAAACTACATGTACACTATTAAAAAGGAGAGGAAGATTTAGAAGCCTAGTTAACTGCTTAAGGTCACTAGAAATTGAGAAAAAGGAGACATGATAAGTAAAACAAGAAAAAGGACTGGAAGTTACCTGCCTCCAAGATAATCTTTCTGAGATCCCAGTATATTCAGGAATGTCCCTGAAGACTTAACATTTCTTTTGACTGAAGAAAATACAATTTTGGAACATGGATCAAGCTATTAAACTCAAGATTTCTACAAGTTTTACCACTGTGATAATTTAATGACTCCTCTGAGACTACTCTTCTAACTTGCCGTACCTGCTGCACTTTACAGCCTTTGATAGTTGTAGGGAATCTAAGAAACACAAAGCCTTCCTTTAAAACAAAAGGATAAAACCCTCTCTTTTTCTCTATTATTCCCCTTCCTGCTTTTCCCAAAGTATATCACTCAAAAAGTCTCTCACAGACAAATCAATTTATCTGACACTGATCCTCTCTAGTGCATTTCTTCAGATCATCCAAAAAATGGAAAAGATGTCTCATCCCTATCACTATTTCACTCCACTAGAAGAATATAGATGGTGTGAGATTAAACTAGGCTGTAGAAAGATGGCTTCTTCTACACTTGTCCAGTTCATAAAATCCTAAGACAAATTGACCACTGATGGCCTCCACATTAACTCTTCAAGCTCTCACCATGCTAGGAAGGTGGAAATAATACATCCACATCCTTGCCAACAGACTACAATATAGAGCATATACCAACATTCACATAAATCTTGCACAAGGTTACACATTTCTGTCAAAGTAATACCCTGTCTTCTGCATCGCAGTCCCTGAGCTACCATCTACAAGCCTTTAGCAAAACGTGCAAAAAGCTGAGAGATTGAAATTCCTATTCTCTCTTGAGAGTCTCTGCTGAGTTTAAGCGTCTCCTGTACTGATACCTTGTACTTTCTGTCAGAAGAAGAAAATATGGTTTTGCTTCTTTTTGTGATGATTTTTTTTTTCCAAAGGGGATTGAACCAAGGAAACCTATTAAAGTTATGGAGAACAGAACTTGCAAATAAGCTCCTGATGACAGTCATCCCACAGGAAAAGAACAGAACCAAGTGCAGTCTGTATCTTTATTTTTCCTGTTCAGTTTAAATAGAAATGAGTAGCTAAAGCTTTGCCATAATATTTAAATATGTATGAAAAAAAAAATTATTACTACAACAAAGAACTTGAAGATTTTGTCTAAATATTTACCAACTTATTTTGATTGCCAACCTTCTAAGTTAGTTGACAGGGTTAGGTTGTAACTTTAAAAGGGTAAACAAACTACCCAGGTCTTCCTGGCCCATTGACTACTGTGAAAATTGCAAACACATTATCTTTGTTGAAAATGTTCTCATTTATGTGCATTTATTTAAAAAGTTCTTTTTTGGACTTCTTATAGGAGTTTCGTTGCTTTGGGTTTCTTTCTTTCTAGTACTTGTTACTTCTCTAGCTTACTATGAAATTAGCTTTTTGCTCAATTCCATCTGTTCATTTGAAATATCCCAATTTATCTTACCCATTAGATCAATTTTCTGACAATTTTGTGGCTATAACGCTTTTAAAGGAAGTAACAGTCCGCAGCAAAATATTTTCTTCAAAATAAAAATCTAAAATTTAAAGGGTCACAGCACTTCTTTACGATTTACCGTAAAAGCTTTTATTCAGTTCAAAGATGTGCTACTTCAGAATCTATATATACATACTTCTTGAGATGTATTACAAATTTGGCAATAATACCACCTTTTTATTTTTCACCAGATACCACTACTATTCTTAAAAGAATGTATCTTCTATTATGTTTAAACTGAACATGAATGGCCAAACACCATGTGAAAACTGTGTTAAAAAGAGGGGAAACTGCTTCTTTAGTTGATGTTTTCCTACTGGTAAGACTACAAGGAGGCTGGCCTACTACAATTAACCTTTTATGAAAGCTTTGAATGCATTATTTTACCAATCGCATCCAATCCCAAACATTTATTGACACAAGACAAAACCCAGCACGGTGATGCTTAAAGGATATGGCTCAAGTTCAGCACATTAATATATAAGCTTGTAACTGAATCGCCAACATATAGGTTGAATAAAGTTCAGTAACATCTCGGGATCTCCTGCAATGCAGCTAATAAGGGAAACAAAGAGGGTTTTAATAGCACATTATAATCTGCTACATTTCATTTGCTTTAGGGTCCATACAACTTTCTAAATCTATGCAGCAATATCATAGTGAAAGTACTTTGCAAGGCATACAGAACTCTAGTCATTGTGAACTATAGGGATAGAACCATGTAAAGTCAGAATTCTCCTTACCTCCTCTTAGACAATTTAAGATACTACCTTAGCCACTGCAAAGAGAAGACACTAGCCTTATCAAACTAAAATCCAGCTTTTCAAATCAGGTGGTGACCTGCTTACTAACAGAAAAAAAAAGTTTTGGTCAGGGAAAGATGGAAGTGAGAAAGCACAAATTCAGGCAGTAATGTAACACCAGAGACATTAGAACATATACAGAAAGGGAATTTGTTTGAATTAAAGGGAAGACATAAATTTTGAAAGTGTCTGACTGAAATATCTGAATTATTTAAGAAATTTTATTCATTTTATTTCTTGCTTCTTTCTTTACACAGACAAACTTGGATATCATGCATAAGTCGGTATAAGAGGCCTAAATTCTGTGAACCAAATTAGTTCCTATTTTTAATCCAGTTAAATCTGCACATACAGAGAGTGGCAGGACTGTTCTAATGTACTGTCCAGAACAAAACTGTATCCTCGCTGTGTATCTGACAGTTTTTGCCAACTCCCAGATGCTGTGGCAGCAATGATTTTTTCAATCCAGTCAAATATATAGGACAGAGAAATGGTTCTTCAGCCAAGAATTCTGGAAAAAATAAACTCTTGAAAGGAAACCTAGGGAAAGCCCATTGTGAGACAGACATTGATTTGATTATAATTTTCATAAATCAAGTTCCCCCAGTAAATTTAGGTTGAAAGGTCCTTTTCTCTCTCTCAGTCATTTCTATATGCACTAAATTAATGTAATTTACCGGTGTTAGGAAAAACTCCTGAATCAACAGCATTTTTCATGTACTTCACATATAGAGCTGGACTTGTGTGTCCCAGAAGAATGAATAATCAGATGAAAGGGCATAGCTTCTTCCCAGAGGATTTAAAACTCCCAGAGGTGTCAGCCTGATCTGCTTCCTGGTGTGCAGTGATATGACCTTAAACACTATCCCTAGACATTCTCAGCCTTAGTAACCCTAAGAGCCTTTTTTAAGGGCAGCACATGCTACACATGTAGGTGAAAAGTAAGGTACAAAATGTACAAGAAGAATCTTAGCCCGTATGTTGATCTTCTATTAATCCTAACAAAAAATTTGGTGGTGGTGCCTGATAGATCCTTGGAGATGGTACTGCTACTTCTGTAGCTAAATCACGGGCACAGCCCATCAGTTATTCTAGTCAGTGGGGCAAAATTGCTGCAATTCTCTCTCCTTATCAAGTACACACATCACTTTGACAGCATCACTGGTATGTGAATTCAGACAAAACCAGACTTTACTGTTCTCCATAGTTTTATGCTGTAAGTCTTTTTAAAAACCAAGGTGGGGCTTGACAGAGCTCTGAGCAACCTGCTCTAGTTGAAGATGTCCCTGCTCTCAGCAGGGACCTCTGGAGGTCCCTTCCAACCCCGACATTTCTATGTTTCTATCTAAATTCCCAGATCTTGTAGAACACCTATATGCAAGCAATACTGATTTATCACTGAAGATGTGTGTCACTTATTCTGGGATCCTTTTTCTCTTTCTGACTCTGATGCTTCCATTCTAACACATGTATCCTGTATTTAACTGTCTTTTAAAGTCCTTTTAAATATGATGGCTTCTGCATCATTGCTCTATACTTAATATGCCCAACCATATTAAACTTTCCTTTAGTAAAAAGAACATGACATATATTAGCCTTGATTCTGTTTACCCCCGTTTGCAGTGGGAAGAACCAATATAAAATCCACAACTGCAAGAGGTGATGCAGAACAGCTGAAACCACATTTCTCTGATGAAGTAAAATCCATTTTATGCATATTACTCAGGAGGAAAATAAGATTTAATGTTACTGAAAGATGATTATTGGATCATTACCATAAATCAGGAAATAGAATCACTGATGAAATCAGTGGAAGTTGGGGAGCTTTCATTACCTGATAATCTGATGTATTCTTTGCACTACAGTACAGCCACCATCACTGTGTAAGGATGACATGAATAAAAAGTTTGCAATACTCTTGTTATCCATCTCATTTAGGTCTATCAGTTATTAAAATAAAATTAAGATGAAGAGGAAGTGATTGACAATTTACAGCCTTTCTAGAATTTTGGTAATGAGAAGGAATAATAATAGCTAAAAAACACCTGCAAGAAAAAACAAACAAACAAACAAATAAGCCAAAACAAACACAAACAACACAACAAAGTATTCCTTTTAAAAGTGTGCATCTTATTTTTGAGGCTGACACAAGACTGCAAGAAAGGATTATATACTGAAGCTACAGCCCATTGCATTTAGCTGTCATCAGGTATGATCCTTGTAGCCAAGCATCCTATCGTGCTCATCATCACTCAGTTGCCTCTGGATTGCATATTATATTTTTCATCCCTTTAACTATCCTCCCTGAACTGCTCTAAAATGAACCTGCAGGGATCGTATGGAATACTGTAGTGACTGGTACATTAGGTTGCTCTGTGGGTATTAACTGTGACAGACAGAGAATTTGTTCTAATGTACTCCTATGCAGGGACTGTTCAATATGTAACAGTGATCTGGAAGGTTTTGCTGGTTTCTTTACTCATAGGAGATAAAATCCACATTATAATTCAGAGGTAAGACTTTGCATATTAGTAAAGGTTGCTCAAACATGCTAAAGTTTCAATATAACATTAATGTAATATTTCCCCCACCCCCCAGCACCACAATTTTTCAGGGACAGGTATATTTAAAGGACAAAATGCAAAACGTAAATACCAACTGTATATGCTGCTCCCAGAATAACTGATTTAATTTTCAGGTAAACAAAATACGATAGCCTTTGAAATGTCAAGAACATTTTCCTTTCAAACTTTGTATAGATGCCATTGCCAGACTGCTTCAAATTCTGGAAAATTCTTTATGCAGACAGTAACTTCCATGCCAGTGAAAAAGGATTCTGAATGTGTCCTTAAAGCCCTTAAAGAAAATTATTTTTCTATTTTGATGACTAAGAAAACTAGAAAGTAGAATATAATTTACTAAAACTGTTGTGATCATTATGTCAGAAAGAAGTTTGTTTTGCCTGGTCCTGAGCTACTGAAGTGACATACGCATGAGAAGCACATAGATAATTGATAACCAGTGTTATGGGATGCTGCTTTTCAAACTGAGCAGAAAACTCTATTTAACATCTATTCAATCACAAAAAGTTGCAGAGCCTCTGAGGTGTCAAAAATATGCTAATATAAACATTCTAGTGTGTACTTGCATCATGGTCCTGCAAGCAGAGAGGTTCCCATACTGTTACCTGCTTCCTGCTGCCAAAATATTACCTCAGCGATATCAGCAGTGTTTCAATGAACGAAAGAAGAAGTATCACCTCCTCTTTGGGAGATCAGGTATTCACATCTGTCCCTTCAGCAGTGGTATATGCATTTCATTTTGATTGTCTGTTTTCAGGTTGTTGGGGAAAACGTGGATTTAGGCAATTGTGCGGATAGTGATGGAAACAGGAGGATTGTAGACAGCAGTTCCATTTTGTAAATTCTAGTGGGTCCATAATACATAAATACCTAGGCATTTAAGCTGTGTCATCCTCCTCACCTCTCCCACCCCTGAGAACCTACCCATGATTCTAATGTGTGAACTAAGACTTCTTTCCTAGAATTTTCAGTAGGATGATTTATTATTCTCCATTATCTTGAAACCAATACAATCATTTACATTTCTGCAAATAAGTATAAATTGTAACCTTTTGGTTGTTCAAGAACATAACATAATAAAATACATACAATAATAAAAGTAATAAAAAATTATCGTCATATTCATTTGAACTTTGTCATTAACTAAAGTACACTGGCACTTAAAGTGTATTTGTGTGAACATATATTTGAAGCAAAGCCCAATAGCTTATCTAGAAAACATTTCAAACACCAGAGAGTTTTCTCACTTGTTTTATTGGGCACTGGATAACATCCAAAATAACTAAACATGATGAAAGTTCTATAATCCAGATGCTTAGTTAAGTAAGTTGCAAACCCATTGAACATGCTTTTTGTCTTCCCATTTCTCTTTTTGAGCTCTCCTGCTCCAGGTTTCTTAAGGTCTGAGCTTACAGAAGAAACCAGAAAAAGGTTTTATGGAAAGATTATGCAGTCTGTCACATTCTCAGTATCTCAATTGCTGTAGTATTAAAATATACAGCACTGCAATTAAACTTGTACTGCAAAAAAAAATTGTCATCTGTTTATGTTTTACGTGATATGGCTACAGCAATTATGAAGAGATTATTTTTGATTGCCATAAGGTAAGGCTTTGTGTTTTAACACATAACGAAGTGAAACATCAGCACCTTTCAGTATGTTTTTGAAATGGCAATAGGACTTTTATTTTACTTTAGGATGTGATTAGCTGTTTGCATGCTGAAGAGACTGAATATTTGGGAGAGAAAGAAAAAAAAAAAGTAACTTTTAGAAAGCTTCGTAATATACTCTGAGATTGTCTGTTGAATTAAATATAGTAAAGTAACAGTAAATATATATTAACTGAACAATTTCCAGTATCAGCCTACCTGCAGAAAAGTTAAAATTCTTTAAAAAGTCAAAATGAAGATTTTCTGTTTATTTTTAAAAGTAATTATGATTCTTAATCCTGTTATCAGGCTGATATTCTAATAGACATGAAGAACATATTAAATTTTTTATGTTATGGAGAATAATCTAATGTAAATTATCCTCATATACTGGACATGAGCAGCCAGGGTGTGCTTGCAGCCCAGAAGGCCAATCCCATCCTGGGCTGCAGCAAAAGAAGTGTGGCCAGCAGATGGAGAGAGGGGATTCTACTGCTCTACTCTGCTCTCGTCAGACCTCGCCTGGAATACTGCGTCCAGCTCTGGAGCCCTCAGCACAGGAAGGACATGGACCTGATGGAGCGGGGCCAGAGGAGGGTCACAGGGATGATCAGGGGGCTGGAGCACCTCTGCTACAAGGACAGGCTGAGGAAGCTGGGGTTGTTCAGCCTAGAGAAGAGAAGGCTCCGGGGAGACCTAACAGCCACCTTCCAGTGCCTGAAGGGAGCTGATAAAAGGCTGGAGAGGGCCTGGTTACAAAGGCCTGGAGTGAAAGGACGAGGGGCAGTAGGTTTAAATTAGAAAGGAGTGGTTTTAGATTGGAAATAAGGAGGAAGTTCTTTACCATGAAAGTGGCAGAACACTGGAACAGGCTGCCCAGGGAGGTGGTTGAGGCCCCATCCCTGGAGACTTTCAAGGTGAGGCTTGATGAGCCTCTGAGCAACCTGCTCTAGTTGAGGCTGTCC
>JAAGNO010007503.1:0-10963 GCA_033439905.1 Ceryle rudis
TTAGTCTATTTTGGGAGTGAATTTTTTTTTTTTTTTTTTTTTTTTTTTTTTTTTTTTTTTTGGTATTCTCTTTTTGTTTTTTTTTCCTTGTTTTTTTAAATTCTTGGAAAAAACAATAAATAAGTGCACAGTGATCCCACCGAGTGCACAGGGAGAAGGAACAGAATAAACAAAGGGCACATGTCAGCAGAGGATATATGTGCCATGTGAAAAAGATCATACTGTTATTGGGCATGAAATCCTGCAGTGTGGGCTGACAGAGGATATAGCTGAGCATACACTTGGCAAAAAAGGGAGTGCACTGTTTTGCAGTCCTTTGGGACTTTAAGTGAGAGAGAGAGAAAATTAAGTGGAGATTACTTCAGGGAACAAATACATGGAAGAAAGCCCATCCTTGTAGGGAGAGAGAAGTGCCTTACTCTGAAGAGAAGGACACGAAAGAGAATAATCTCAATCCTGGATTTAACACTTGTGGATGGTGAAATCAGTGCAAGGTTCTTGTGTCCTGCCAACCTGCCCCTGGGAGAAGATTTGTGTACGTTAGTGACTGTGGAGATTCCTTCGGCTTTTGTCACAAGCTAGCTGCTACCTGCTCACAACCAGAGAAGTTCTTGCTACTTGGAGGCTGTTGAACACCTTATGTAAAAGGAGGCACTCTGCAACTGGTGCATCTCTTTGGTGAACAGATAAAAGGCCTCTTGCAGTAGTGATTTCACCACAATGAAGTAGGTATTGCATTTAAAACTTCTGATAGTAGTGACTCTTAGCACCACATCCCTGACAGTCTCCAGAGAGCCTCCATATCTCTGCTGTTCATGGGGCAGCCTCAGTTGGCGTTACAGGTCTTGTGGGCTGCAGACCTCAATGTGTGAATACCTTCAGGTTTTGTGCTCATGCAGTCGCCTCTCCAGTCTGCTGTGTATCAACTTGTACTAGTGTTTATTATTTTGGTTTAAGGGACACTGAAAAGTTCTCTTCTTATTGTCATAAACACATAATCTTTGACACTGTTTGAACAAATTATATCACATGGCTGATGGTATGAGGTACTGTCAAGATCAGCTCTGTCTCTAATTGTACCCTCCCTGGTGAAGTTAACACATGTATGTGTCATGGAGCAGACAACTCTGATCCAGCCTTCTTCAAAACAATACATTTTGTACTACACCTAAAGCCAACAGTGAATCAGCTACAGGAATTGATTCTCTTGTGTCATCCTGCTGCCAACACACTAGGCTGGATTCTGTTTTCCAGCATTAGGTAAGCGTCCAATGGCTTCAGGCTGTTTTGTATCTGTGGCTTCAGCTTCCTGAGTAATCTTCTGCAAGGAAACTGAATCAGAAAGCTGAAGGAAAAGGCGAGTCACATGGAATATTAGCGATGACATCATTTGTTTTCTACTTTTAACCTGTTGTTAGATCCTTTTCTTTGACAGATTTCATGCATTTTATGAAGCCTGGCCATTCCTCAGAAATGCCTGTGAAATACGGTATGTGGTGTGCCTGCCCATTTTAGAGAAAGGAAAATTTTGTCCAAACAAAGCTGGATTAACTATATTGCAGATAAATTAGTGACTCAGGAGTAGAGTCTTGACTTCATCTTGTATTGCACACATGGTGATATGATAATATGTGCTGTATTTTCTATTATAGAAGGCTGAATCCCTTTGCTGTTGTAACTGTACGTCCACCCATCTGACTCACGTAAAAGCGTGAAATGGATCTGTGAGTCCATGGCTGATAATATTCTAGAAAATAATACTCGGGGGGAAGTATTTGATTATTCCCAAATTAGAAATACTCAGCTAGTGTCTTTAGCAGATCAGTATTGCAAAGCACAGCAATTAAATGAGATGATTACTTGAAACTGGACTGACATTTTCATTCTGTGAAGGAGCAGCTAATATCTGAGAAGCTATTCATCTCTTGAATAGCACCTTGCTGAACACGAGTCATGACAAATAGCAGGAAAGCAGATGTCTGTGTTACTTAACACCCGTGTTCCTTTCTCTATTAGGCAATGCACCAGCCATGTATAAGAAGCCTTGAATATAGGTAATATTTACCATACGAGGGACTTGTGAAATGGAGATATCTATTGAAACAGAAGCAGCAGGAAAGAAATCCCATATTGATTACTAGTAAGCCTATTCTCCTTCCCTCTTAATTACCACAAGGCCATGGACAGATGACAAGGGAAAGAATGACTTGCCAGAGAGAGAAGCCAAGCTAATCATTCTACTGCCGTTCCTCTGAAAATTTACAGTACATGTATTATTTTACAGTCAAAGTAGTAAAAATCCGGGGTTAAGACTACATTTAAAATATGTGTGTTAGAGGAAATCTAATACTGTGGCAGGATGGTAGTAGTTCCTTTGTTACTACATATCGCTCGCATCTTTAGCTGCAGTTTTTCTTGCAGCATGCTTCTGACACACGCTACCAGGCAGAGACTGAACAAGAATGTGTATGAATTTTCTCATCCTGCTGTCTGTGTAGTTAATAACACGGTGGATCCTGTCTAACAAGATTCCCAAAGAGTACAGCTAGCTATTATTTTATGGTACTGGCTTCTCACCTCTCTAATTCCATCTGCAAAACAGCATTAAAAGACAACTTAAATACTTCCATAATAAAGGAAAAATTCTGGTAGTTGCCATAGGGAGATTGTGTAATTATGAATGGGAAGTGAAGCAACCATGAAAAAATTTCTGCTAAAAGTTGATCTGAGGCATGAAAAACCTTGTGAGAGTATGAACAAATTAATAGATTAACATGATTAGTGTGCCCCACAAGCTCTGGAGGCAGGCAGTAAATTCAGATTGTTAGAAAACAGATGTGGACTCTGGATTCTTGTCCTCCACCCCTTATTTTGAATTTTTTTCTAATGAGATCCTTGAATAATGATCAGTTCCAGATGTGTTTAAGGGGAGAGGCTGATGGTGGTTACACCTGCTATTCGTTTGCTGCATCTCCATGGATATTCTAGTTAGCATGAAGGATGAAACAAATAACAGCAAAAATTACCACCTGACACGAAGTCCTTGCAGGAGATCAGGGTAGCATGGATGCTGTGCCTAATGCCAGATTTTAGGACAATCCTACTTTGCTTTAAGAGATCACTTGGCTCTATATGTTAAAATACCTGTTAAAATACGCTGTCCAGATGTAGTAAAATGCTTTAAATTATCTGTCCCAACTGTTCTTTAATTCAGACCCGCTGCTGGAACTCACTGTAAGAATAACAGAAGTATTATTTTTATTTCTGTAAGCGCTTTCTGATTTTCCTTCTTGGCTACTACTTTTCACCATCTACGTAATAATGAAGGGATAATTTTCTGTTTCAGGGTGGTGACTATCTAAGGTCTCTTCTAATTAACATTGAGAACAGAGGAAATAGAAGATTAGAGGATAAAAAATGTGGAAGGGTAATGGAGAGCTCGTTGCATATATTCAAGGAATAAGAAGCATCAGAAGTGGGGACAGAAGTCACGTGAATCATAATTACTGAGGTAATCCTTTTTCTTGAAACTATCATTAGGAAAGTGAATTAGGAGAAGCTGATAGGACAAGAACCTGTGGTTTGAATTTAGAAGAAGAAATTACAACCAGTCCAGGTTGCAGAGTGTTCTGCTGGTATTAGATATTAAGATCAGGAAACAATCACTGGGAGGTACTTTGATTGTGTGACCCTGAAGGAGTTGGTTGAAAGAGAGTGTAGGACCAGGCAGAGACAAGGTGAGGTGGTCAGGAGTGTAGCCAGGAGAAGGAGTGCAGGGAGGAGGCTGGCTACTGTGGGTGAGCTGTCTCCTGGGTGGCCAGTGCGATGATCTATTTCTGTCTGCACGGCCACCATATTATCCCTGGAGTCAGTCCATCTCCCACCCCATCTTTGGCTCAGGTGGCTTCTTCATTTTGCTCTGCCCACAGCGGTACTGGTGAAAGCTGAGGGCCAGGTTGGGTACAGCCCAGGCGAGCCGATCTCCTGCACAGCATGAACTGCAACTGAGAGTTCAATGTTTTAATTAGACGCAGCAGGAGGGGAGGGAAGAGGATTTGGATCAATGAGAGTCTAGGCTGAAGTAATAGACCCCGAACTGTTATGTACTTGACCTTGAGCTTGCTTAGGCTGGCGGGGAAGCAGAGGAGTTCACATAAGTACCAGTGCTGAGAGGGGCTGCTGTATGGCTCCCCAGCAAAGCATTTATTTATTTCAGCAGAAACCTTCATTTGTTTTTCACTGATGTTTTATATCTAGGCAGTAACGTCTCAAATGCCTTCAAAGGCTTTTTGAGCCTCTGAAAGCATTGTGTAGTGGTTGATCTATAGGCTGTGACAAAATCAGAATCCCTATGAGTAAGTCTGTGAAAAGCTGTCTGTGTTTCAACTTGCATCTTGTTTGAATGCATGGTGACTTTTTTGTTGTTGCTGTTAGTGAAAATAGAGGTGATGATTGTAGTGGTAATTAGAAATTACACAGCACTGCTGTAATGTTCTAATGCCATTTGAAATAGCGGAACGTGAAGCTGTTGATCACAGTTGCCGTGCTCTGCCCAGACAAACTAATACGTCTCTCCAGGGATTTACTTTATGGGCTTCAGACAGCGCACCTTTCCTTTAATGTGAACACAGCTGCTTGACCAATGCTTTAGAGCCAAAAGGTCAAAAAGCCTGGAGTCAGCGACAGCGTAAGCATGCGATCATGCTACTCAAAGATATCTAGGTACAGTCTGTGCTAATTGATATCATTTTGTGAGGTTATTTGAATAGATTCTTGGATACTTTCATGCATCTGCAATGCTAATAGACTGCTTCTGCATCTGTTGAAAAAGTTACCCTACAACTCAAACTTGAGATAAGCAGGATATAGAATCATGGAATAGTTTGGGTTGGAAGGGACCTTTAAAGTCATCTGGTCCAAACAAGCTGAATACCCCAATTAGCAATGCAGAATGTTT
Source organism: Ceryle rudis (assembly GCA_033439905.1). Lineage (NCBI taxonomy): Eukaryota > Metazoa > Chordata > Aves > Coraciiformes > Cerylidae > Ceryle > Ceryle rudis. Next base: position 4,958 of record JAAGNO010007503.1, read on the forward strand.
TGCTGGCTTTTATCAGTTATTTAGTCTCAACAGTAGGGAGCGTGCATTTTTTTTGTACCAGTAAATCACAAGCTCTCTGCCAGAGTTCTCAGTTTTAGCTTGGCAGTTAAAAAGTATTGGTTCAACATCTTGGCTCTGATGGCTATACATACTATTTTGGGAGATAATTTCTGGACTTCTCATATAAAGTTTTGTTCTTTGTCATGAGAAATATCTCACGCTTTCTGTAAAATGTCTACCCGATAAGCAGATGCAGTCTGTCCCACATAGTAACTTTACAGGAAGCATTCTCAATCTTCCTTTTAGCCTGCAGATACGTTCTTTGAATTGATGAATTGATGCCTGTCCTTTCTCTCAGACACTACAATCTTGAGGAAGCTAGATCTCTTTCTACTGATTTCAATCTACCTTATTAGTCTTTCCTCAGCTCCCTAAAGATAACAAACAGGAACGTGCCATTTCACTACTGTGGGTCAGCTGCTATCTGTCATAGAAACACGGGGACTTAGATTCTGAATAAATCAATATCTATAAAGCAGACCAGAGTTTGAGATGGAAGTGAAATTATTATGCTAAATTAGAAGGAAATGTGAAGCTTTTGATGTCCATTCCTTTTTTTTTTTAACTCCTTTTTTTTTTTTTCTTTTTTTTAAGTTGGTGATCTTTTTTGGATTGTCTGTATTTATTCATACTGATTATTATAGTGGTTTACCACCACATTTATGTTGATAACATTGAATAATCCTAAATTGTCATTTTGGTTTTCTGTGTTGCTGTTCTCTGAACAACCTTTACTGTTTTTCTTGGCTTAACTGCAGACTGTCTCCACCCTCTTTCCTTCTGCAACTGATCAAACTCTGCAAAGAATTCCCTGCTTTGGATACACTATTGCTTCCCACCCATGCTGTTCTCACTGAGATTGGAAATGTTATTAATTTTATTTAGTGTGGGGGAAAAACTTGGCTAACCCTTCAAAACTATCTTTCAAGTCCTGTAATTCAATGGAGCCTTTATTTACAATGGTAGTAGCTATTTCTTCCCATACTGTTCAAACTGAGTGTTCTCTGGTTGCAAGAGAATCAAGCACTGTTTTCCATTTTCACAGAGAAAAAAAAAGTCCTATTTTAATTTTCATAATGGGGAAAAAGCAGCATAACCTTGTTTAGCAGGTTTTCTAGGAAAAGAAGCAGCTGCTACTTTCCACATTATGCTATCTTTTAATGGTTTTGCACCAGAGACTTGAGGAAGGAAGGCGGGCAATCATATACAACCTGATGAGTGTACAGCTGTTATTCTGATACTTGGATGTTCCACTTCTTTTCAGTCCTAACCCTTGATCTTACACACTAGCACATGAGCACTGAATTTCAATTCTGTCCCTTGATTAAAGTGGGTTTTTTTTGACTCAGAATTATCTAAGTACAGGATAATAATATTGTATGCTGGTGTGGAGAAAAATGCTTCTCAAGAATTACCATTTCAGGTTGTTATGCAGTGCCCCTGATTGCGGCTGGTGTTACTGGGAGCTCAGATAGCTAAGCAGTAGCCTGTGCTGCCTCCACAATCTGCACGTCCACTGCCTGGAAAGGGAAGGATAAAAGGGTTTTGGGCAGCTGGGTGAGACAGGAAACAATGGTGAATCTGGAACTTCGTCTGTACTGATGAAGTCAGGGAATCTGTCTGCCATGCTATTGGCTCCACCAGTGCAGCTCAGAGCTTCCTAGAGATCCACATAGACTATTTGATCATTTATTCTGACTCTCCCATATAAAGCAGATTATAATATTTGTCACAATACTCTCTGGGGGGGGTTAGGTCACAGCATGGGTTAGATCTTACAATGTCCCTGTTCTCTTTCTTCATCATTAAGATTTTGTATGCTATCAGCAGAAAGCAGAGGGTACTGAGGAAGCACTGATAGATACCTGGAAAGGGATGCCTGATTAGTCCCCGAGCAGCCCAGAGCCTGCACTCCATCAGCACTGTATTCCAGAGGAAAGGAACTACAGAAGGACACCCCACTCTAAGCCCTGCTGCACAGCCATCCTGCATCTGGAAATGCGGCACTGCCTTTGCTACGTGCTCTCAGAGCAATGAAGAACAGATTTAGACAGGTAGGATTTTTTATTGTCTTTTAATGCAATCTTTTTCTTATCTGTTACTGCAATCTTTTCCTGAGTTAATCTTTTCTATCTGTGCAATCTGGATATCTCTGTTTTTCTTCTACAAGGACTCTGCCAAGAGACGACCCAAACAGAGTAATGAGTCTCCTCCGTGCCTCAGTCATGAAGACCCGTGTCCCTTGCTGCTGCCTTAAAGGATCCCTGCAAATGACTCAACCACCAGCAAACCAGACATCTCTTTCTTGCTGCCTCTGCCTACCCCAGCATGCCATTAAACCGTAGGCCCTACAGTGGGTCTAGATCATGCTCCACAGCTAAGCAGTAAGTCACTAAAGCTTCAAGTGTCCTGCTAACAGAGTGTCACCCAAGCATAATCCAGGCCCTGACTCAAATTGACAAGGACAGGTTGGCCTCTGAAATAATCTCTTTAAATAGCAGCCGACTTCTCTCCCAAAGGCACTTCCCTCCCCCAGCCAGCGCTGGAGAGCTGCTTACAGTACATCGCCCACTATTTCCCACCAGGCATTGCAGGGCTGGCACTTCTCACAGGCAAGTGTGTCCCCTTGCCCGCAGTGTCCCAGCTTTGCTTTGTCCCGGGAATTACAATGAATTTTGCAGCCCAGTTTCTCTACTCCAGGGTGTTAAAAAACAGAAGTCCCAGGGAACGCTCAAGGGAGGATGAAGACTACGATCCTTTCTGGCAAAGGTTGGAGAATATTGCTGTCTGACTTAGAGCTAGAGCTCTCCTTTCTCCCCCCTCAGGGGTCATGGTCAGCCCTCGGGGTCCACCCAGGGCCAAGCCCACGGACATGACAAACCCTGGACCCCTCCTGCCTCCTTACGGTGCTGTAGTTGGAGTTTTGCTTCACCTCATTGTGTATTTAGTCGCTGTGCTGTATAGGTAATGCTTTCTTTTTCTTTTTCTTACTGTCTAAAAAAAAAAAAAAAAAGGAAAGAGTAATTTTCTAATATCTCCCCGGGTTCTGTGGTTATGAGTTGCTCTTGGAGTCATCCACTATAGCAGTGGAGATTTGAATACTTGAAGCCCATGGAGTTCAGCTTTTCTGTTTCTTCCTTCATGTGTATGGTACTAGAAATAACCCTAGACAGACTGATGGGTTGCACAACAGGTGTTGTGTGGTTGTCTCTCTTGTGGTGCTTATGGTCTTCCTGAATTCCTGTTCTCAGGCTAGGATGGTGCAGACAGAATTTAGATGTCTAGTGCCCTTACCTTGCATGAGCTGGGGGTGTGCACCCATGTGGCATGTTTGTGTTTGTACAGCCTCACTCTTAACCTTTTCCACAGTTGTTTTCTCTCTGAGTTTTATTATCTGGACACTGCTAGCAAGATCACAACCTGGTATTGCCAGATGTGATATAATCAAGGGGCAATTCTTATTCTTGCATCATGCTAATAGTCACAGATGTTGGTAATATTTAAACCAGAAATTGTTCCAGTGGGCTCACTGCTGTGAATAAACTCTCAAAGAACACCAAAGAAAAAGATCCCAGTTTTGCACTGGAAAAATGGCTTCCCAAAGTCACACATGATGTGACATATTCTGTAGTGAACTAAGATTCTTAAACCAGTCCTTTTATCACATGACAACTCTTTCCTCTAATTTGGGTTGTGCTTTTTGTTCTTTACTACACTGGAAGTATGGAGATGTGTTAATCACTAGAGAACCTGTGAACTCAGAATACATTCAACTTTTAAAGAGCAAACAATTTTAATTACTTGGAGAGTTTTAACTGCCAAACTGATAGTGATCATTTGACATTCACAGCTGTGAATATCCTGTAAGAACTGCTTAGAGGGATGGGCCTGTTTGAGTGACACTTAGAAGGTGTTGAAGCAGAGGAAGCCAAGAGGGGTGACCTTCTGAGTTCTTGCTTTCAGATTGTTTTTTCTCATGTTATCTGACACCCAGCTGCTATTGCCAGCAGTAAGCAATGGCATTTCCACTGTGTGTACAGAAGACTGGCAACAGATTATGACCACAGATTGAAGGCAGATCTAGCACTAGGCTCAGGCTCTGGTAAATCTGACTCACTGAAAGTAAGGAGATATTTTATCAGAAGTGATAACGCAGTGTAGTTGTACATTCCACGAGCCTGAGCTTTCTTTGCATTTGTTGTTGGTGTAACATCATGTGGTTTTGTCAGACCTGTGTATGGTGAATTGAGTTATAAATGCCTGCTCAGTCTCAAGGCTTGGTTGTTACGCACCTATCTATGCTGGATGGTCACAGTGCATACATCCCCTAACATTTGTGTCATACAGGCTAGTAACTAAGCCCTGATCTCTTCATCTTAAAGACACTCTGATAAGTAGCCCTGCTATGAACTTCCTGCAGGAGTCTTAGGCAAGTCACTCTATCTGTCTGTGCCCCAGTTTCTATCGATAAAGTTGAACTAATATTTACTGAATTTCTGTTTAGGGGAAGATGCTGGAGATTTCTGTGTCATTTAGAACAATCACTTTGCATAGGGTTTAGGTGTCTAAATGTCAGAGATGTGTTTTAACTTTCCATCCTGTAATTGCCACTAGTTGGGAGTGATACCGTCTCAAATGGGTGTTTCTATGTACTAGTATTACACAGAATAATGGTAATTCAAGGAGTAACATTTGAGTGCAGAAATTGCCTTTGATCTGGTTTAACTGTATTGTCAAAGAGAGATCTAGCTCCTTCCTTCCCTGTGGCTGGGGGAGTTTACTTGTCACCCTGTGTTCCTGCAGGGAACACTCAGACACTACAGAGTGCCGTAACCGAGAATTATTACCAGCAAAGGTGACATCTCTTTATGATGCTTCTTGCCATTTGTATCTCAATAAGCCTCATTTTTTCTATCATTTCTCTTTCATAAAAGGAGCTGGGATGGAACAGGAGCATTTAGGAGCTATTGGGAAAGGGGACTGCAACAAATGGGGAAGTTATCAGAGGGGCATGGAAGGCTCAGGCATCCGGAAGCACCAGAGGAGATGGGGCTAGGGACATGGAATAAGAAGGATTAATGGAGCTGGGGAAATTCTGGGTAAAAGAGGGATTTGGATGAGGGAAAGGGCCCTCTCTGTCATATCCTGGGATTACCTCTTTCTCAGTCCTTTGAGAGGAGATCCCAGCCCTAGTGACATCTCGGTTATAAGTTGTGCAGACTGCTACCTGCAGCAGGCTGCTTCCCTCCACCTCACACCTCCCAGTATACATAACCTGAGTCTGCTCAGCACTTTGAGGAATGAGTTAAAGTGACTTTAAAGGGAGCACTTTCTGCTGTGATTTGTATCCTCAAATTGCATGCATAGGATCTGAGCTCATTTACTCAGAAAGCAGATGACAAGTATGTCTAAAACTTTACCAATATCTGTTGCTTGCTGTGCTTGGGGAATGTGTTCAGGGAGCCTGAAGATGATGGCAGCATATAGACACAAGCTTAAGAAACCCGTACCCCTGAAACGTTGTCCTGGTTTGGCTGGGATAGAATCATAAGCCAGCAGGCTTATGGTCTGCAGGCCATTAGCAGTTTGGAGTCAGCCAGGGCAGCTGACCTGAGCTGGTTACAGGTGTGTCCCAGACCATAAAACTCATGCCCAGTATAAAGGGGGAAGGTAGCTGAGGATGGGGACTCTTCTTCTCCTCCTCTTCCTTCTTCTCCTGCTTCTTACCATGTCTGGAAGGACTTACTTATTATTCTGCTCCAAAGGACTGCTCTCCTGTTTATAGTAACTGCTGCACATTCACTGGGCTGAGTATAACTTTGTATACTTCATCTTGGCATTAGTATTAATATTAGCTTTGCCATTTCATTAAATACACTTTTATTTCAACCCATGGGTCTCCTCTCTCTTTCCAATTCACCTTCCTGGCTGTGGTGGGATCATCAG
>JAAGNO010007504.1:0-19619 GCA_033439905.1 Ceryle rudis
GTTCCTCTCTGCTGAGAACCTGAACAGAGTCAAGTCAAATATAGCTATTGATCAATCCTCTGTTCCTCTTTTCTTTTCTGTGAATCTATGGCCTCTTTCTGTGAAGCACTCTGCTCATGAGATGGCTATAACAGAGAGCTTTTTCCACATTTTAATCCCTAAAGTACAAACTACATCTCGAAGAAACCCATTAAAAAAAAATCAGTTTATCAGATTAAAAAGAATAGCAACACAAAGAATTAAAAGCTTATTAAGAATCTGGGTTCCAGCAGAGATGTATCAGAAGGACCACAATAGTACCGCCAGTCAGTTTCTTGCAAATACTTTCTGTTGTGAGATGTGTTGCTTACAGGGAGCGAGTGTTCAAACATGAATGTTTCTGCTTTTCAGCAAAGCTACCCTTGTGCTATTTACAAACTCAAGAAGAGCTGGAAGTACACTAAAAATATATATATATATATCATGGGATGATTTTTCCTTGTCATTAAGATTCAAGATTAAAATTGAAGGAGGTCAGGTCTGACTTGCATAGGTTTTGTTCAAACCAATTTGTGAAACCACTGTCACAATGCTGCACTGAGTCCACTGCTCTACCAACCACATAACCCTGCCCTACACCAAGGTCTGCAGCACTCTGCAAACAGCATTTGCATTCGAAGCACTCATGCTGTGTGTTTACTGAGGCCCTACAAGGACCAGCACAAGCCCCAGGTAACACTGGCAACTGCCATTACTGTCTGTGCCTTTAGAAAGTGCAAATTCAGCACTGAATGAATTGAAAGGAAGATGTAAAACTGACTCCTTGTGTGTCCAAGACCCCTTATGCTATCACACATTAATATGTTAGTTAAGCTTTTGGGTTGGGTTTAAGAGTCTGTATCACCCACAGGGCACTGATTCTATTGTGATCTTAATTGCCTTCAAATCCCTTTTTGATTTAAGTGGGAAATGGAGACAATTATCATCTTTCAAGGCTTCTGGCTCTCCACAGGTTTGTTGTTGTTTTTCACATGCAGCAGGATCTTCTGATTCAAGGTTAATTTTGGCTTCACCGAGTGAAAAAAAGGTCACAGTGACATGCAGCACCAGAGCTGTCCAGCTTCACACAAACTTATTCTCTGAACTGCCTGTATCACTCTGCCCCTGTTTTGCCAGTTTCCCTGCAGTGTCACAATACCAGCGATTAGCACACAATAAATTCAGCAGCTATCAGGCCAAATAATTGCAAGGATTTTGCACAGTAGACACTTTTCCAACCTGTACTTTAGTTGATAAAGAGAGGAATGCTAGTTCAATCCCTGTAAGAGAGAGTGACGAGTGGCACATCTGAAGTGCCTGGTGCTGGCTTCCTGTCCCAGGAACGTCACACTCCCCTTTGCTGGACTATGATAAGCCCAGCAATGTTCAGTAGCTTTCTCCAGCAGCCTGTGTATCAGAACAACCAAAGCTGCCATTTGACACATCCAGTGTCCTGTCAGCACAGAAATGCTTTAACCAACCTTTGGTTAAGCCTAGTTGGTCTTGTACGTACTTTTAGTGTTAGGGCCATGCATAAATCTAGGTAATCTTAGGAAAATGGTGAGGTGGGATGGGGGTTAAAAATTGCTATGAATTAAATAATGCTTTGGTTTGAGGGAACTGAGACACATAGATCTGACTGTACTACTCTGGTAATGAGAAACTGACTCCATGCTTTTACTGATGTTGCTAAAAAGTCCTGTGGGATTTACAGCTTCAAAATTGTGGGAAATGAACTTTATCAGAACAGACAACTCTGGAAACCAAACTTAAAAGACAAAACAAGACAGGGACACTATTTTTTTTCTACAGCAAAGCTGTCCTAGAAAAGTAAATTCTGCACTACTAACCACAGAAATGCAAAGTAATTTGAAACAAAAGCACCCTAAGAAATCCAGTGTAATGCATTTTCTTCAAAGCTGTGAGTATGGACACAAAAGCAAAACTGGGATATGATCCGAAAAACCAGGGCAATTTGCACCCAGGTATGTTCATACCTTGTGACTTGTGAGCTGCTGACATCTTATTACCAAGGTCAATACCTTGAATGATAAAAAAAAAAGAAAAATATATATCCAGACAGAAACTAAGACAAACAAAATAGCTACCATTCTTTCTTTTGTTAGTTAGAAAATATACCAGAGAATTTCAACTCAGATCAGCAAGTTCTACTTGATTTAAGGTTTTCAAAATTAGTAAATTTAAATAAAATACTATTTTTGATGGCCCAGATTAATTTTCAGAGTGTCTTGTTTTGATATTCATAGAGCTTAGATTTTTGAATTTTGAAAGAAACCCTATTTCACATTTATTAAAATAAATGTTGGTAAAAATTGAAAAAGTATGAAGTGACCTGAAACCTTGTTCTTCCAGATTCTGTTTCCAGAACTTTGGAGACCTTTGCCTGTGTCACAATTCAGGATTCAACATAACTACATATGCAGCAGATTAAAACAAAACAACAACAACAAAAAAACCAATCCTGAAAAACTAAAAGATAAGTCAAAGAACTTGGCAATTTCTCCCAAGAGAGACAGTAAACGAGCAACAATAAGCAAAGAGACAATAAAAACACATAGCTTTCTAATACAATCATTCATTCTGTAGTAAAAACCAAGAAAACAGTGCTGATTGCCACTGGTATGTGAATTAAAAAACCTCCCAGTATTAACAGCAAAATCCAGAATAAATTAAACAGTGGTATCTAGGGCCGCTCAGAGCAAAGCAAAGACTTAAAACTGAATCACGACTTCTAAAAAAGATGCAAGTGTAGGGTTAAGATAGTCTCAAGTATTCTCCATTAACTTTTAAGAGAAAGACACATTGAAAGTTACCAGAAAGGCTCCTATCCAGGTACCAACCAGAGATGCAGCAGACAAAAGAAGTACAATAAGTATGGGGAACAACAAGTATTATGGGAAAAACATAACCCTCCCTCCACTGAAAGACAATTGCTGAGGAGCAATCAAAGTATAAGAGACAGACATCAAAGTGCTGAGGAAAAAGAAAAAAAAAACCCAAAATAAAATAAACCAACGTAACTCAGGCTGAAAGGGAATATATATATATAACCTTATATGGGCTTACACACTAGAGTCAAGTAACAAGAATCATTATGCTGGACTTTAAAGACAAGGAAAAAGCTTATGTCTAGGAATCATCCACTGACCTGGAAGACAGCACTTTGATGATGATAATGCTGTCGTTACACTTTCATGCAGCATTAAACACATAATTCACAAAGATCAGGTGAGTTTCAGGTTAAAATAATTCCAGGACAAGAGCACACTGAAAGGCAATGCAACTAGGTCTGTCCCAAACATTTCTTCAGCAATAGGTGGGGGAAGGGTCACCAATAAAAGACAATTTAAAGTTTTATAATAGCAAAGTTTTACTACCCAAATCAGAAACTGCAGGATTTTGCCCAAGAAGACAGCAGAGCTATATTGGTGAAAATCCAATATCCCATGCCTAGGAATCACATACTAGAGTATGGCCAAGGGTAACTGAGATACAAAGAGCAGTTATAGTTGAAGGGTGTGGGAATAAGCAGGAGAAGTACAGAATTAAAATATACAGCATTTCTGAAAGATGAAAGAGCAAAGATCTCACTGCAAACCAGACTGTTTCTCTCCTTAGAGGACTAATCAGATTTTTGCTGAACACAACAACGAAGCAGATTTGGTTTTATGCACTGCTATTTAAGACAACTTTGGTTTCCGTTCAGTGGCCCAGGTAGGGTAATTCAAACATATCACATTTTCCTGTATCAGAGCAGTTAATTAATGAGGCTTAAAACAGATACTGGAATATCTGCAATGCAGTACTACAGAAAGCTGCAAGGACGTATGGCAGCTAAATCTACAGTCTGCATGGGGAGATATCTGCATCTTGGAACAGTAACACCATAGCTCCAGGATTGCTAGAGCCCACAACAGAGAAAGGGATATCCCAGAAAGCTAAAGACTACAGCAGCCATCAAGTGAAATTCCTCTTCAAACCACTACTATCTGAGTAAAATTATACACTGGAGAATAGTCCATGAGAAATAGTGATATACAGCTTTGCATTTCACTTCACAGGACAGTTCTGGGACATTGTAAAATGATCTTTTTGAGAAGGAATCCAAATCTACTCGAGCTCGTCAGTGGCTTTTAAAGCTCACTTGCAGGAATGAGAAGCAGTAGTGAGCAGCACCATTACAAACAGAACCACCCCAAGCATTCTCTAGGATGTAGCTGCTCACAGGCAGGGGGATGGTCTGGGCTGCACTCCCATGGAGCTCCAAAGGTGGACACTTCTGGAGCAAAGCCTCTGGCAGTGGGAGATATTGAGAGGCACATTTGAAACACACCATGTTTATAAAGTCAATTTCTTACCAACTTTAATGCTATTTGACAAGTGTGTGTCCCCAGCTCCATTGGTGTGTTTGCCTCAACAAGTATTTCTGCAAAGGTTTTAAAATAAATCCAGAGCTCTGCGTTCTAGCCCCTTCAAATTTGCTATGAGTGCTTCAGCAAAGAAACCAACCGTGTTGCTGCGTGACAATGAAACTTTGAAAAAAGGGGTAGGAAGCTCTGCAGAGCCAAATGTTGATCTGTTTCTTTTTGACTGCAGTTTTTTGGATTTTTGCCACAGAAACTGAAGATGTCCAGAACTCAGCCATTGCCAGTCTACCTTAAGATTACCTTCATTCCCTTCTCAAGGCTGGTGCAGATGATAAAGATGTCTCTTAAACCAGTGCCAGATACTTCTCTTAAATCAGAAATAAATTGAATTCTTGCAAGTAGTGTATTTTCCCCTGAAAACAATGAATTTAAAATTCACTTTGTTTCTTTGTTTCCTCTTACAGTTAATCTTTTTGTTTCATGCTCTCAAACCAACAGGCTGAGTTTTCCCCATGGGCTATTGATGGTATTAAAGTGGACTATTCAGCAGCTGTGCCCTACTGCCTGCCCTATCGATTGGTTTCTCACATGGCTCTTAATAGGTTTATTGATATTTTGGAATCATTTTGTCCTGATTTTTGTCAATCTACACATTTTCACAGTCAAGTTCCATTTTGCTCGAGGAATGTATGCAATTAGTCTAGCTCTTAAAAGCCAAGTTCTTTTACTAACAATTTAGCTAGTGGCTTTATCTACCCAGCTTCTTTTTCTAGCAGGTTTTGTTTTGGTTTTTTTGTTTGTTTCTTTCGGTTCATATATTAGGATAGGACCTATGTATTACCTGCTGATATCTGAATGCAAGCAGCTTGGTAACAAATTATCTCTAAATTAATTTTTCTTCTTTCTGTGGATCTCAGTCTACCATTCTTGTCTGACAATGTTTTAAACCTTTTTTTTATATTTGTCAGACTTTAACATCCATGAATTCTGAAATCCTTTGCTGGCATTAGCTGAGATAACATTACTTTTGTGACAAAGTAATGGTGCTTTACTTCAGCTGAAGATTAGTTTCTTTAAGAAAAAAGGTTTGCAATTAAATGTACTTAAGTCTTACTGAAGAGCAGAAAACAGATCCAATGAAAATATTTGTCCATAAGATTTCAGAGACTATTGAAAATGCACAGCTTCTGGAACCTCATAAAAAAAGTACTAAATGGGTTTACTGACCACTGACAAATACTATGTCATAAAATGTTTCTCACATGTTGATTATTTCCATTGATCTTGGATAATTTTGAAATACTATATATGCTCATTTTCACCATTCAAGGGTTGTCCTGCCTGGTTTGATTAGAAAAAAATTAAGATACTGTTTATCTGAAAGTTTGTTTTCCTGATTAAAAAAAAAAAAATCCACCTCATTTATAAAGCTTATCTTCAGTTACCCGTATGACGTTTTTCCAGGATGGTACTTCAAGTACTATATTGCTTTACACTCTTCATACAACCTTCCTGTTTACTTTTCTGATACTATACCTTCTGTTCATTTACAAATTTATGATAACAAGATGCTTTGCAATATCAAAGTTTTTACATCAGTACGAATGCCACTTCCAGATTAAAGCAAAACAAAGCCAAGTCTACCCTTCTACTATAATAAGTGTCTACAACAGGATACATTAAACTCACTCAGGGATGAGGGGAAACCACAGCAGTGCACTATCAATGTGTAACTCGGGCATGAGAATCATTTTCTCAAGTTCTTAATACAATTCGTAATCAAATATAATTTACAACAGACAAATAACAACCTGCCTCACCACAGGCTTTGTTAGACATTTTCTTGGGCTTTCACAGGTAGGCTTTTCACAGGTTTGCAAAAAAAAAAAAAAAAAAAAAAGCAAGCCTTATTTTCCTAAGATCAGAAATCTCAGCATAACTTCTGTAATTTTGAATACTGATGGAGCAAAATCCCCCAAGAAGTTAATGAAAAATTTTCCTCTGACTTGGTCAGCTTTTCATGCTAGAATCTGTAACACTTCAAGGTCTGAGTAAGAATCAAACATTTTTTTATGTAAATATAATCTTGAAGGAACTAAAGGCTTTGCATTTAATGACTCTATGGTGCAAATTATATTTTAAGAAGTCTTACATTTAAGCGAGCTCATAAATTGTGAAAAGCATCAGCCTTTAGAATAGCACACTGAGGTTTTAACTTGAAAATAAGAGATTTATGACTGTCTATGTTCTCATTCATTTGAGGGAATTAATGCTGGGGTGCCTCTACTAGACTAGGCCACAAAAAAATAATCCAACAAAAAAACAATTATTAGGTTTAGCAATGTCAAGATATTTTTACACTTTTAATTCATCTTACTGCTTTTACAAATATGACTTCATTCCAGTAAGTGGTTATGTACATAATCATACTCTTTTCAATACCATCCTCAATGTTTCTTAGACAACCCCTCATCTGCTTTTAGAGTAAATAAATTCTTTAGCATATGCACTGCTTAACACCTGGCACAATGGAACCCTAATTTTAAGGGAGGCCTCTGGGCTCTCCTGTAAAACAAAATGTATTTGGGAAAGTAACATTTCTTCAGGTGTTCCTTGAACAGTAGAGGACAGTAATACATTTTAAGTAAGATATACATTTTTGGAAAACAGGTCCACCAGTAAGTTACATCTATATATTGAGTTGCTTCAATTTTTAGCAGAGTTGAAACCAAGACTGTGTCTGCCTTTTGTTTACACAGCAGGATTAGAACAGGAGGATAAATGAGGGGTTCTTGGCTGGCTGAGGATTATAGAAATAACAGAGAGACCTCATAAAAACAGATAGCATCCTGCCTCATATTTGCAGCTCCAAAAAGCTAAAGTTTGGCAGGCACACACAGTGGTTAAAGCTTCCTTATTTGGGAAGAAAAAAAGGAGTAATACAAAAAAGGTTGAGAGAAAAGCCATGTTCTCTGAAAAGACTTAAATTCAGATAAGCTAAAGCAGGCATGTATTAACTGGGCAAGAACCAGACTGATGGCTTGATAACCACTACTTCCAACGGAAGAGTTTGGACTCTCTGAAATGTGTTTCCAATCCATTTTTATTAGACTGCAATATTTAATATCTGAAAACAGCGTTCAAGTTTCATTTCCCTCTGAAGCATGCAATGTTATGGCTGCACACTAGCATGGAATTAGAGAACCTCCTGTTCCCTTTGGTGAGCAGCACCTCACTCACAAGCCAGGAAGGAGGTAGTGCCAGCTGCTGGTCAATAAGCAGCTGCATTTTCCTGGAAAGCTCTATGCTCTAAAAATGCACCACATGCAAACAATAAAGTCCCGTCTTCAATCTGTGTACCACCAGAAAAACTAACTGCCATTTAATAAAATCAAGTCCTCAGCAAAATCAGAGGATTGAAAAGGGCCTCTAAAAAGTTATCTGGACTGTTTCTTTGCCATGAGGTTACATCAGTTAAACCTCTATCATTCCTGACCAACACTTGCTTAATCTGTTCTTGAAGGCATCCTGTGACAGCCTCCAGGGCTCTAATTTACCATCCTGTTAGGTTTCCTAAAGTCTAATCCAAGTTGTCTTTGCTGACGTTTTAGCCCATTGAATTTATTGTCCTCCTACTCCACGCATGTGGGGAGAAGTCACCCTCTGCCATTGCAGTAGCCTTTTAATAAGCAGCGACTACACTGGTGACCCCAGTATTCTCTAGACTAAGCAGTTTTAACTCCTTTGACCTTTTTTTTCTGTAGCTCACATTTTCTAGATAATTTGTGATGATTTCTGTCACATCATCTGGAACACCTCCAATGAGCCCACTTCTACCTGAGGCGCAAAACCCCAAACCTGTCCACCATTCTAATCAAGATGTTACCAGGCTTAGCAAGACAGGGATACCTCTCCTGACCTGCATGTTCCACTCTTGCTGTTATGACCCAGCATGAAAACTTCTTTTTGCAACAGTTGCCACAAAAAAGTGTATTAATACAAACCATTTCTTTACAGACTAAAGAAAGAGCGTATCATCTCAGACAGCAAGGTGTGTCTACAAACATGTAGGTGCTACATGGACTACCAGGAAACATCTGTAGTAAAAATACTTCATGGTCACTTTTCCAACCCAAGTCCTCCCAGCAGTCACAAGCCACATCTGAAAGGCACCTTCAAGGATGCCACGCTGTGAACTGATCCAATATATTACAGCAGTAACTCAAATACTGTAAAAAGTATATGGTACTACAAGGAAAACAAGCCTTTTTTGCATGTGGGAGCCAACATTTTCAGTCACAACTCATCTTCTGCATGACTACATACTTATGAAACACTTCTGTGGGTCAACTCAATTTTCTACATTTGAGGCTTTTAATGGGATTCCAGGTGGATTTTGTAAAATTCGCACCAGATAATTAAAAAAACAAGACAAGTACATCTTTTCTGGTAAGAGCATCTTACGTGAAAATCTAAACTGAAATGGAAACTGAAGATATTCCTGAAAATCCCCCAGTGAAAATATTTCTGTAGCTTTCACGGGAGTCATGGAATTTAGAAAGCCTGGAGAAAAAGATAACATTGTAAAGAGGATCTACAGGGATGCCAACACCTTGCAGATCTCAGATACATTGCAAAATACTGCATCTTCACAACATAATCCATGACATTTTATCTCCACATTTGCTTACTGCAGCCCCACTATCTCTTGTTTGGTGTTTTCAGGTGATACAGGGAGGCTGAAAAGGACCAGTAGAGCTCCGGAAAATCTCTGAATCTGAGAGCCTGGGTAAGATAGACAGGGTTCTTGCAGCAGTTTGTTTATGTACATTTGACTTCTGGGATCAGCCTGTATACAAACAAAACATGACCAGGAGTGACTTAAGGCCTGACTACTTTTTATATTCACACAACATTCAAGAAAAGCTAGAACTCAAGGGCTGATTTTTTATTTTTTACTTTTTCCCTACAGCAAAAGATCTGCTGAAATGACAAATAGGCCTTTTGGATTCCAGAGTCCTTTTAGTTAGGCTGGACACGCTGAAGTAGCTGGTAGAGAAAACAACCAGTTAAGTGTGTCCGTACACTCCAGTTATCTCAACCTGTGGTTTTGGTTCAGCAAAAAACTCTAACTGCTATTGTATAAAACTGCAGGAACAAAATCAAAAACTGAAACAATTTTTCTGAAGTGTTTCTAATGCATTAAACCTTCTTCGCTTGCATAGAACTGGTGAGCATATTTCTTACACACAGAGAGATAAGCATATCCATACAAATATTTATATGTAACATGAAGAAGAAAAGAAATAAATGGTTCCCTAATTGTTTTCAGAAGCCACAAAGGATCCAAAATGCATTTATAAACAGATATGACTGAACAGCTTCAGAAGGTCAAGGTTCAGTTGTGTACTCTTGAGCTAATTATCTGTGCCATAAAACTTAAGATCAAAAAGTATTTAGAAATTTGAAAGCAGAAGACTAGAAAGAATAGGATTACAGCTCATAATAAAGGATACAGTAATGCAGTAAATGGAAGAGCCCAGAATTTATTACTAAAGAGCCTGGAAGCAATTATTAAAGCTGAAGAGCTGTGGTTTTAAAGAATGTGGAAAATTATTACATGTCAAAAAGGTCCAAATCCATGATATATTAATCAAACCAATGACTTGATTAGAATTGCTTCAATCAAGAGTCTTAAGTAGGAAACATCTGAGAAAAGCAAACATAGAATCTGTAAATTAAAGAAAAAAAAAAAAAAAGAAAAAAAAACTTGCACTGTGAAACATGCCTTACTAGTAAACAAATAAAACAGTAGGGTTCTGGAGAAGCTCCCGGCACGGACTTACATCATTTACTGCAACATCTGACTAAATTTCAAATGGGCTTTGAGTGCAGAATGTTCTTTGTGCAAGACTAGCAAGCCAACCATGGGCTACAAAATAAAAGGAAAGGATTCATCATTTACCATCCCTTCTGCAGCTTTCTTTTCATTAAAACAAAAGGCTGTTTCAATCAGAGCTGTGCTGAATTTGGTTCAAAGTGTCTTTATGCAATGCTAGCATCTCCAGGGATTAGCATCCCTACAGGCCAAAGCTTTCCCAGTGCTATGACTGAGATTTGTCTGGGTCACGATGTGCTTGCTGTCTTTCCCCTCAGCTCTCTTGAGAGTACTGGTTCTCAGTGATGGGCCTGATCTGACCTGTTTCCAGCAAGTTAAACTCTGCAGCCTACTGTCCTTCAGACAGGATCTTGAGGCTATTGTAGTACACCAGAAATATGCTCCCTGGGCAGCAATTTTCACCCATCTCCTGACAGAGCCACGCCGTTCCACTACATGTGTTTGGTTCTGTGGTTAACCACACCCTCTTCCACCTTCTCCATTTTCCAACCACATTAGTACAAAAGACCCAAATGCAACTGTCACCTTCCAGGTACTTCTTAATATGAAAGTTAAAGGGTCCCTAACAGGTTTTCTTATGCACATTGACTCAAATATATCCAGCTTGTTTAAAAAAGCACATACAGCATACCAAAGCTTTGTATACTTAATTATATATCTCATACAGCACAGACAAGCCATCTGACTCAGGCATGAAATGGGTTGGAAGGGGCATGCAGACTGGAAGCAGATAGGTAGAGAATTAAAACCATAGCCCTGAGCGTTGTTAGCAGTTATCTTCATTCTTGGAATTAATTCAGTGTATGTGCTTCAGCCTAGGAGCTAATACATGACACCAATAACATATTGCGTTTCTGAAGGGCTAGAAAGTACAAAATACTTCCAACAAATTGATTTAACATTCAAGTCTCATTTGCCATTAAGTACAGTATTCTCCAGCTATCTGGCAAGAATTATATAGGATCCAACCTAGGTGTCAAATGAGTGTGAATGGCTAAGTACTCAGAAAGCAACAAGGCAGCAATTCTGCCCATTTCTGTTTAAATACAGTAAACATCATCATAAACATAAAATAGGATAGCTGAAGGAAACACGCAAGACAGGAAGCTTTAGCAGGGAGCTCACGACTCTGAAGTAGGCACTAACAATTCCTGTTCAATCCTCTGAATGATGCAGGCACCTCTAGACAGTGTTTTCAAAACAATTTTCAAAAATAATTTCCACTGTCAAGGAGGTTAAACCAAAAGCTGGAAAACAGTAGGTTTACAATTACCTGTATGTCCTTATACAAATAGGTTACGATACTGTCTGATTAGAGGACTACAAACAAATTTTCTCTGCGAGATGCTTGTCTCATGAGGAATGTAGGATCGATACATAAAGCAGCACATTGAGATAGCAAAGGCAGTTCTGAATTTGGAATTTCTCAGCTTTCGAAGGCTCAGTTTGCAAGCTAAGGGGTATTTTAAAAACTATCCCACGCTGGTGCTAATCTGTGGTCTTCATAGTTTTAGTAACACCAGTGCTATTCCTTCAGTGCAAAATTCAGTGCTAAGGAAGGCACAACTAACTACTTAATATAAACTAAGTCTTTATGTATAATATGTGTGACCCCCTGACTGAGCTCATGAAACATAGTCCAGGTTTAGATGTTATTTTTGCCAAAACACAGGCCTTACTACTTAAAACAAGGAATGGTGTTTCCCACAGATTGACAGTATGGGGCATGTTTGTGAAGCATTGGAGTTTCTCAGAAAACCTTCCTGTTTGGTTCAGTACTTCATTCCACCCAGAACTAGAAGGTTAGAAACAAAAGGGGCCCATTGCAGAGTAGACACACATAGTTGTTTTGGGTTTTTGGGTTTTGTTTGTTTGTTTTTGTTCTTTTTTTAAAAAGTTGTTAAAATGAGAAAAGAGCAATGTGCTTACAAACTCTCAAACGCTAAGATATGGGTACTTTAAGACATACACTGAAAGACAACACAGATAAAGCTATTCCCGTTCCAGCCAAATGCTGCAGACAAACTATTAAATAGATGTACTGAACCTGAAAGAAAAGCAGTGATTAGAGCAGCAAGGAAAATTATTTATGCCAGAGTTTTGCAATGGAAATATATTCTGAAGAAAAAAAACAATAGAGTTGAACTGAAAGAAAAATGAAGAATTTAAGAAAGGCATTTAAATTTGCTTGATCCTGACTCTTCCCAGTTATATTCGTAACTGAGAGAGAATCACAATTTTTACTCTCCTGTACTAAAGACAAACATCCCCTTCCCCATCTCTGGAAAATGACCAAGTCTTTGCCTTTGAAGGACTAAGGACATTTAGGAAAAGACAGTTTTTCCTTACACCAAAGTCCTAATTGAAAGAACATGGTATGACCTGAAGCAAAATGTTAATTAAAACCACTCTGCATTTCTTTTCCAAGCAGTCTTTTTGCCTGACTTTTATAGATTACATTTGACACACTCCCTTCACTTGCCTGGAAAGTTCTGGATTTTTTTGTTTATACTGTATAAAGCATAAAATTATCGTCCTTAATGCTTTGTTCTCGCTAACTGCATGAAATTTAGCAACATTTTGAAACATATTTGTAAGATGATGAAGCATATGAAAAACATACAAAGAATTTTGACATATGAAAAACATATGGATATACCCCCTCGCATGCACAAACTCCATACCCAGCATACACGAAAACTAGCACCATGGTGGCTAATTGATAATTCGTCCTCGTGCCCCTGCCCTATCAATTAACACCACTGAAAATGAGATCCACTCTAATCCCGTATTCCTCTAACCTCTCAGGTTCAAGCAGGAGATTACCTTTGTTTAGAGCATATAATGTTATCCCTTTACTTTCTGCCATTCAGAAAGCTTCCCTGTGTCTAATTTCAAAAGCACTTCTAAATAATTCAGCATAAATTGCAAAGAAATAACAGGGTTTTGGTATTTTTTTCCTGGATAGCAACAAGATGGTGAAGCTTGGACAAACCATTTGATACTCAGTAAAAGTTCTACACTTCCCATTTTAATGCATTGCCCCCACAAAAGAAACAGATGCTGAAAAGACCAAGCAATCGAGGAATTAAACTCAAATTTCGAGGAACATAACAAAGCCACAACAATACCAAACCTGAACATATTTCAGAAAGAAGGAATACACTCTTGCACAACCTTATTAGAGTTACCGGGTTATCAAAGATATTTCTAAACAGAAGTACATACCCTGAAGAAAAAGCAGCTGGCTTCCCTCTCTGCAGGACACAAACAGTGCTGCTCCCATGATGCATCTGGAGCACAGGTGGCACCTGGAGGACCACCTCCCAGGCCATGCCTTCACCTGGACCGGAGTAGCTCCAGCTAGAGCGTAGGGGTAATGGAAATGTTTCTCTGCCATGGAAAAGGGCGCTGACGGAAAATCAAGGCATTACCAGCTATTATCTTTACTTTTTTTTTTTTATATATATATATATACTGAAATAGCTTTTAAATAAATGAAAACTGTAAAACATTTATTGTGCTTACACTGCTTGGCTGGAAATCACACTACTTTGCATATTTTGAATAAAAATTACCTGAATTACGGGAAGAAAATTCACATTAATAATTTAATTTGATAAAGTATCTTTTGGGGATATTAATTGAGACAAGACACGGGGTAATTTCTATGTTATATGGAAGTTTATGTAGTGGAATAAATAAGTAATTCAATCAGTTACACTCGGCAAAAGTAAGTGTGCAACAGAGAAATGCCAGACTGTACAGGAAGGTAACCCAAGAGTCAGCAAACAGCTGCCTTTAAATCTCTGTTACATACCTCAGCTGAGCTCTGTCTGCAGCTCGACAAACTTTAAAATGGTCTTCTCCCCGCCTTGCTAAAACACTGTGCAAGATAAAAAGGAACCTGGGCTCCAAAAAATGCCACCTGTGACATCTTAGAATATATGAATGGCCACACTATTTCATATCAAGAGCCCATCTCTCCCTGTATAATCTCTCAGCCTCCAAGCAGAAGCAGTTTAGGGCATTTTCTGAGCTTCCTGTGCTTTGCCTTCTCAGTTACCCCAGTAATTATCAAGTAACTGTTCAGTCTTCCTTAAAAATCCGTGTTGTGAAAGTAAAAGGTACACATCTTTTGACAAGGAGTCTCACAGGTCTGCTAGCTGCTTGTTTTATCTAATCGAGCATTATATAAAGTACAGCAGTCTCTTTAATGAAAGGCTCAATACAGTACCTTGCCTGTAGGGCCGAAAGGCCGACAGACTGACAATAGTGCCTTTACCTTCACATTACGTACACCAGCGACTTAAAAATCTGTTCCTTCTTTCATGCTCTAATTGTCCCTTTCCATTTGGGCTCTTCCATCCATTTGCTCTGTTGTGACACCATACCTTCAAAATCAACCTAACATTATTCAAGTCCATCCTCTTCACTCCTGTCACAAAGTCACTTAAAAATTTACATTGGTTTTTAATCTTTGAGGTTGCTTTCTTCTTTTGCTCTCTTCCCTCCTCCAAATCCCACATTTGGACCATTTCCAAATCCTGATGTTTTTCCCTCCAAAAAAGCTCCAGACCTCTAGTGTGTATCACTGTAAGTAAAGCTTGATATCCAAAGTGCCATGATTGTCCAGCTTCATTGGTTCAAATTCCTCTCATCTGGCCTTGTTAACATCAGTGCTTCTTAGTGCAGTACAAATAAAACAGCACTGCAAAGATGCTAGGAAGGCAGAACAGATAAACCACAGGAAGATTTGGAGTTCACATATACAGAAAACTCCTGTTCAGCCCAGACACACTGGGATCTAGAGTATGGCCAGCACTGATGGAGTCTTCAGGGACTGTTGTTGTCAAACTCCCACAGATGCTATAACAGGAAATTTTCAGAGGCCTGTGATATAGTCAAATTTAAGCAGATTCCTGACCTCAGGCTCTCCAGCTTCTCAAAACAATGGTAGTAAGATGATTTTTTTTTAATCATTGATTAAACAATATATTTTGCCTTAGATTTCTTCTTTGGCTACTGAAACCTTCCTCAGAAAAATCAGCACAGAGCAAATGCTATCCAAGGAGAATTCAGGTCCACTTTTTTCACGTTGTACGCTACCATAGAAAAGGTCTCAGAAAGGAATGTGTTAGGCAAGTTTAATGACAGTCATCTCTTCCAGCTTCACCTACAACAACTTTTAACAATAACAAAACCCTTATCTTTTGTTTTCTCAGCAAAGGACCATCTTGGTTTGTGTTGTGTGACGTTCTACAAGTGGCACATGCAGGCATTCCAGATTTACTGCCTGCTCAAATTTCAGTGCAAATCTTTTCTGACCTATTGCTAAACAGTTTCTATATTAAACTAAAATCAGCAAGTTTGTTATAAGTGTATTTTTAACTGAATCTCACTGGTTGCTCTCAGTTACTGAGAACTCTTAGAATCATAGAATAGTTTGTGCTGGAAGAGACCTTCAAAAGTCATCTAGTTCAATCCCCCTGCAGCAAGCAGGGACATCTTTAACTAGATCAGGTTGCTCAGAGCCTTGTCCAGCCTGACCATGAATGTTTCCAGGGAGGGGGCATTGACCACCTCTCTGGGCAACCTGTTCCAGTGTTTCACCACCTCATATTGTAAAAAACTCCTTCCTTGTATTTAGTACCCTCAAATCCTCTGCAGGGCTGCTCTTAATCCCTATCGATACAGCCCCTAGCTTGTATTGATACTGGGGGTTGCCTCAGTCCTCATGCAGGACATCCCCCTTGACCTTGTTGAACCTCACAAGCCTCACACAGGCCCACTTCTTGAGCCTGTCCAAGTTCTTCTGGATGGCATCTCATCCCTCAAGCACATAACTGCACCACTCAGCTTGGTGACATCTGCAGACTTGCTGAGGGTGCTATCCATCCCACTGTCTATGTCACTGATGAAGATATTAAACTGTATCGGTTCTGGTATGGACCCCTGAGGGATACCACTCGTCATTGATCTCCATCTGGACATTGAGCCATTAACCACTAACCTCTAGATGTGACCATCCAACCAATTCTCATTCACCAACCAGTCCGTCCATCAATCCTTAGGGAATCGTGACATCAAGAAATTTTAGACATTAAAAGAAGTATTGAAGACACTTTGTTTAGCCTTTGTTTTCCTCCCTTTGCAAGAGATTTGAGGGGTGTGAAGCATTTCTCTTGGGTGCTGAGTACAATTATAACTAATAATTTATTTCTTCCTCCTTGGAGCAACATGCATTGGCTTCTCTATTTTAAGGTAGTTGACTGACAATTCAAATTTAAATACTTTTTCTGCATGATAAACTCAAGTCCTGTGAACAAATCTGTCTTGTTTTCTTATCTAGGCAGCAGCAGTGTAATAAAGACCTTTCCACCCCCAGTGCAACCCGTAGTTTTTGAAATTTGTCATAGATGTCAGAACAGCATCCCCTATCAGAGAACTTACTCATAACATCCTTATTAAAAAACAATCCCTAAAAACCTGTAAACTAATAAACTGGCTGCCAATTATGGTGACTTCTCCTGTCGGAATTGCTTTGTGTGCAACCACAGCAGGTACATGATGGTGTTGATGGTGACTTTCAAAGTAAGGTTTACTAGGCAAGGATGAGAATTGCCACAGTCATTCTAAATACTTTGCTGTTTTTCTCCCACTGAATAAAAATTTCCAGTCTCTGAGCGGTTGTAGTAATCTAATTTGTATAATTGTTGGATACAAATATCCAGACAGAAAATTCTGACAGGGTTGCTTGTGCTGTATAAATTCACACCTTGGCTAACTGTGCACTACTTCTTGGCCCAGATTCAAACAAAACAGCAGTATTAAAGATGAGCCGAATTCTTCTTTTATTTTTTACTTCTCAATAGCAACTCCAAATGGGAATTTCTATACTCTAATTCATCTTTGGATAGCCCTTAGCAACTGAGCAAAATGCAGAGCTTTGCAGTATGGGGCAAGTCACTTTCAGTACACCTCAAAAACACTCAGAGTGCCTTCCAGGCGAGGGAGACCAAGCGAAGCCAAGGGGCATCTCTAGTCAGTCACATTTTCAAGCTGTTAGGAAACAATTAAAATATTCTGATCATAGGCTGCCAAAGCACAAGCACTAACAGTTGCAACTCCCTTAGGAAAATATAGCAGAAGATTTCTCAGACACGAGGCCAAGAGCAGCATTTGACAGATACCCTCAGTCTGCAAGAGTCAGATGAAGGGAAGTATGAGAAAGTTTATGCCCTGTAAAACTGATAACTTAGCCATGCTTTTCCTTCCAAGAGTTTTAACCCATGAACCCCAGTAGCTGTTTACCTCTGATTTGCTTAAACTGACATAGGTATCAGGCAAGGATCAAGCAGATGGCAGCTGAAGTTTCCTCCAATGAGGGCTACAAGTGATCAGCACATCTCTATTAATACAGATTTTGAGTTAAAACCTCAACTTAAAGAAACAAGTGGTGGTAACATAAAAAGTAAAGAGAAAACTTTTGTGACAAATAAGTAACCCCCCCAATACATGAAAAAGAATTGACAAAAATATTTCAAGTAAAATTAGCACCATAAAATGAAGCAAAAACTGTATTTTAACTTCACTGCTCAGGAAAGGCTCAGTTTTGAGCTGGACCTATTTTATAAATCCCATTTATTTCTTAAGTGAGTAAATTTTGCATCCACTTTTTTTTTTCTAGCAAAATCCAAGCAGGAGTGCAATAAAGTTGGATAAAGGATCAATCCTGTTCAAGGTCTGTTGCACCAGTGAAGGGTCTGGCTAGAAGCACTGGATAGTTCAGCCTTCACATATCATGAACCTTTTAACAGAATCATATTTAACACAAAAGCACCGTGAACCTTTCTGGGATACTACCAAAGAAGCAGTCACCACGGGTGCAGTTGTTACAATGTGCTTACAAGGACAGATAATTCACTGGTATTTAATTATAATGCTTTGGATCAAGGCTGGCTGGCTGAGAGAATATAAACCAAATCCTAAAACATGATCAAAACTGTTGGCCAACAGCATTCAGGGTTCTTATTTTTCTGGTTTTTTTTTTTTTTTTTTTACTACCCTGAACAACCTGTCGGAGAATTCTCCAGTTACCTACTTAAACAGGCAATGTTCAGAAGTTTGACATCACCATACACAGAATTTGCCTTCTCTGCTTATTTAATCCAGGAACTCAGAAGAAATTGCACATTGCTTTTAATCAGTCAAGATAGAACTCTTGAGAAAGCATCATGGAAAAAGAAAAAGGCAAAATAGAGTGTATTTGCATATATCATATGAAATTAGGCTGTGTTGCAGTATGAAGGGTACGCATACACATCGAACGTCAGCTGAGTTACATTTTTCTCAAGGTGACATTGGCGCTTGTCTTGCCAAATTTGATACAACTGACAAGTGTTTTCATGTAAGGGGGATCTATCCCCCTCATCGCCTTGTCAAGCTGAGTGAAGGCAAACTCCAGCAGATTCCTTCCTCAAGTGATGAGGTGGTTTCGGAGTCATTAAAAGTCACAAAGCTACACTGTAGCAACACACCACGCATACAAAATGAACCCAGTCAATGCCGTCTTCCACCAGTCTGGTGAAAACTGCAGCTCCCAGTCCTCTAAGCTCCCCTCCAGACCCGGCCCTGGAACCTGAGTAAACTCTGGACTTTTTTTTTTTTTTTTTCTCCTAGATACTCTCAAATTTCCATGAGAACTGTAATATCACTTTGACTGGTCTCACTGCTGCTTGCTTTCTCCTCAGACAAGTATCTAACAGCTCTCTTTTACCCAGAGTATTCCTGTCCATCAGAGTCATCAGTGCTATCCTGGTGTCAGCTTTCCCTGCAGCTGTCTCCACAATGATATTGTCTTTCCTACTGATAGCAGTAAACAGCTTAGAAGGAAAAATACACTTCTTATACAACACCTTCTCTATCTTAGATTTTAATTTTCCCCAGTGGAAGACTGACATGTATCATGGGCATGCTTACAGACCACAGAAGATAGGAAAGCAAAATTGTTGTAACGTGTTCCTTAATTGGATTATGTCGTAAAGCACAGATTCTAAACTAATGGAGCAAATTTATTTCCCTTTAAATAGCTATTCAATTAACAACTTTGCTTGGGTTTAGGTTTAAGGCAGCATAAGTCTACACAACAATAGTAATATTAAAGGAGGTATCCGTAACAAAATATTAAAGCCAAGCAAAGTGTCTCCATTCTACATGGAAAAGAGAAAAATTAATATTATTTTAGTTGGTCACTTTGAACAACCTTATGCTTCTTATGAGGTAACTTTATGCTTATCTTTATGTTAGCAGTA
>JAAGNO010007505.1:0-12185 GCA_033439905.1 Ceryle rudis
CTCTCCACCTGTCACATCTCTTTATGGAAGAATTCTCATCATAACTGTTATTTTAGTTTGCTGACACCTATTTTGTTGTTTAGTCCAGTTTGCATTTACTCAAATGCGTGCATTTATTCTAATTTGTAGCAGGAACTGTGATACCAGTCTTTCTTTTAGCTCTTGGGTAGCAAACTGCCATTGACTCATATTTTCCTGAAGACACAGTGTCCCTAGTGCAACTAGATGTCACAATCAGAGAAGTGACGAGCATCATACTGGAAGTACTGTTTCCAGTTTCAGGTAAAGGAGAAATCAGTTTCTTCCTATGCAATGTCTTCATTAGACTGGTTTTTGACGTGATTCAGTATTTCTCACATAGAT
Source organism: Ceryle rudis (assembly GCA_033439905.1). Lineage (NCBI taxonomy): Eukaryota > Metazoa > Chordata > Aves > Coraciiformes > Cerylidae > Ceryle > Ceryle rudis. Next base: position 364 of record JAAGNO010007505.1, read on the forward strand.
AATTTTAATGTGCAGAAGATGCACAGTCTTATGACATGCTTCTTTGCTGGCCTTGACTCAGCAAAATACCGACACATACTGCCTCTTACAACTAGGTTTCAGGAAGCTTATTCCTCTGGGAGTTAAACAGTTTTACAAGATAAAGATCAAACTGCATGAGACACAGCAAAATATAGCCTTATATCTTTGTCAAGGGATCTCTTATTATTTTATGATCTGTCACTGAAAATGATGACTATCACATCTTTTTCCACTGTTAATATAATCACAGGATTTGACAGAAGGAATTTCTGGATTGCACATCTTACACTTTTAAATTTCTTTCTACTTGTTACAGCACTCATAAGAAGATGAACACTTGCTATTAAATACTGTGAGGCTTTAGAAAATATAATAATGTGCATCCTCTCCAGCTAATCGTTTTTATATATATACTTCCATTTCAATCAGTATTAGCACAGTTATATACTGGAGGGGGCCAATACTGAGTACAGCTAATAAATTCAACAACTAACCTGGAAAGCAAGCTTAGATTTAAAATAAATATAATTTTAATAATAAGCTTCCCTTATGAAGACAGACATGATATTACATAAAATATCTCGGGTTAAAAAAAGATCTCTGCCCAGCAGTGGCTTATCTCAAAGGTACTTACCTGATTATCAGTCGAGGTAAAAAAAAAAAAGCAATTTCATGTTGTTTTGTCACATTTTGAGGCCTAATATGCATACTTTGATAGGGATGTTTCTGTATAAATACCACAGAGTGTTTTAGAGAGATGTTCAGTTAACTCCAGCTGAAGAGCAGTTCCACATGCAGATCACTGGTCCATGCATATTCATCATCTTTGGGAAGCATAAGTAACCACAGAATCTTATCTGTGATAATGATGAAGGATGCTGCATTGCTTTTCTTCCAAGCATAGTTTAGATTCATTTTTTCCTCCTAGTATTTGACCATGAAAGTATGCAAAATGAAAGCTGTTTGCTTAAACCCAGCCCAGATAAGATGAACAGATACTATGTTTGCTTTTACCTAGGAGTGCTGTCATGATGGACAACTTCATAGTCCTACTGATTATTATTGCTATTTGTTGGTTGGTATTTTTTTTGAGGTGAGAGGCGGTTGCAGCCATAAACATACACAGCTGATAGGAAAATCAGGGTTCCTCAGAGCTGCAATATAGTCTGTTTAGGATCTGCAAAAAAAATCAGGTGTTAGCAAACAGTACCCAGCACATCTTCCTGCAAGATGATTATTGCCCTACAAGAAATATATAGTCCATTCTTCTTTCACAGCTGGTTTTTGTTCTTAGTGCTCCTTTACTTACAGTCTTCTTCAAATTTCAGTGCCATTCTTTTTAAGAATATCTTCCAGATCAGTAATGGATCTGAAAAATGACACTGGTGCCAAAGGCACCACAGACACTGCCACCTGCAGACACTCCCTCTGTTCTGCTTACTGCCACTCGCCATTTGTAGTCACCCACCTTCCGGTTGATGTGACAGTGATCTTCTTTTGCTAGACGTCCTTAATAACTGCGAATCACTTTCTTTGGAGAGCAATAAAGAGATAGCCAGAACTCCAGCTCTCTGGCAACTAATCCTATACTACTGTACTCAGTGGAGTAACCGGACAAGATTTACATGATCTTTGTGTGCTTAAAAAATTTTTCTGTTTACCTTAGGTATTGTCCTCAATTCTCACCGAGTTCAAAGCAAGCTGTTGTAACTGCGCTGTTTTAGCTCAACAATCATTATCTTTTGATAATTTATTCATGTACAGTGAGATGTTCAGTCTTAAGGCAGAAAAAGAGAAAGCTGCAAATGAGTCTGCTTAACAGCAAAAATAAAGCACACTTGATCCCACTGAGGAAGAAGACATAATGTAAAAGCTAATAATATGATGAAAAAAATGTAAGTTATGCAGTTCCCCTGTTTGGAAAATTCATCAGGATGGACACTATGACTCACCGGTATAAAACTACAGAAATCTGCAGGAAAAAAAAATCAGTATAACATACTCATTTTTAAACAAATCCTACATATTCATGAAAATTTATTACTGAAAAAAGCAAAAAGCATTTAAGAGAAGTACAAACATGGGGAGAAATCAAGCAGTATCCATTAAAAAATAGAATTATAATTAAAAGGCGATTTATTAAAACATTTGTCCAAACTGACTAAAAATAAAGGAAATTATTTTATGCCAGTTGAACAGACTGAACAGACAGATTTCCATTGGAAATTATTTATAGTTTCTCAGATTACAGTATTTTTGTCTTTCTTTTTACAAATTAGACTTTTTATAATGTGAGGCTGTTTTCTTGAGACTAGTTTTCAGATTTTGATGAGTCTGAGGTTTGGATATTCATAGCTATTTAATACTCCTGGATACATAATCTTTTCCTTTTTACAAAATTCTCATTTCTACTGCTTAAAAAATGGAGCACCAAAAATGTTTCATGAAATAATATACAGATTATATCACTTTTAACATCAGTTGCTCTGGAGATAGATGTATGGGCTCTGTAAAAGGAATTTACATGGTCTTACATTTTGCCTGATAATATCAGGAGAATCATATAAATACACTTTTGACTTAGCACTTCATCACACAATCTTCACACATTTCCTTCCCGAATATTCATTGATTTTTGTCTTCTGATCTGTGTTATCTTTGCCTTGGAATTTGATTGGAGTTATTATAAACGTGGGCCAGCTCCAGGCTTTCCTGAGAACTATTTTAATGTTAATATTATGTCTCACAAGCAGTTGTGCCTCTTCAACACACCAGAGCAGTTACGGGGTTTTTTTCTCATCTTCTGTAAGCTCCATACATTTTGTTCTTAATTACGTTTCTGTTTTCCTGGGAGACCCTGAAGATGAATTGGTGAGATGGAAATAGAGTGTGATCAAGAAATAAAGAAGGCAGGAAGGAAAGAAGGAAGACAAGAAGAAAGAATTTGTAGATTTGTGTATAAGCAGAAAAATGTCTCCTATCAGCACGCAAATTAGCAAAATACTTTGCACTTACATAATACCTCCTGCAGATCTCAAAGGTCCCACAACTGTTTGTGCACTGCACACCCCAGAAATAATCATGTTTCATTCCATTAAACAGAAGAAAACCAACCCTTGAAATATGTCATAGGAGGTGATAAGGGAAATATTGGAGGTAATCTTTGAACCACAAGTTCAGTAGTGGATAAGATACTTTTAAGCTACCAACTTCAGTTGTCTTGAATGCTGATTCTTCAAGGAGCCATTAAGTTGAAAAAAAAAAACACCAAAACAAACAGTTCCTGTACATTACTTAATTTGCTTTTGCCACACTCATTTATTAAAAGTAGTACATATATCTGCAATGTCAACTGATACTCAGAAATAGTCAATGAATGTCCACTGTAACTGTTGGAAAGTCAGTGATTTGTCGGTGTGATGAATGTATCATGCCAGAAAGATCACGGATGCTCCCCCACAAGAGACTAGATGACATTTTTTCAGTCCATATGAATATGACTGATCTTTGCTGTTTGATATGAGATTATTTTAGGCGATTGTGGTGTTCTCAAAACAAGTTAGAACAAGGAGTGGTCTTCTTCCATGGAAATCTGAGGCAGTTTTCACTCTGTGCTAGACCAGTATCAACAAAAATGTTGCTAAACTCAATCAACTTTCCTGATTGTGCTGTCATCTGTCAAGCCATTCAGAAAGGATAAAACACCTTATCACTGAACTACTAGGCAGTCCAAGCTGCTAGCAATAGCTTTTTGCTATCATGTGTCCTCCCAAATTACCTGAATTGAAGTGCCAAAGAGAAGATCTTGTCCAGTGTCTAAAATGTCCGCTGAGCAACCTCACTACTCCTTTTAACCAGCCAGTTGTTCTGATATAAAAAGAGACATCTTAGCTTTCCAGTAGCATATTTTCACGGGTCTTTTTTGCAGGTAGAGAGGATGCTAGTGAGATTCAATAACTGGTGTTTAGTCCTGATTTGTGTTGTGAACTTCTCTGAACCTCTGGGCTGGGATTGTAGCTGCAGGAGTTGTGACTTTGCAGTGCATTTGTCTTGTGCTGAATGGCATTTTCTGAGGCATTTGGAAACATGCAACATTTTAGTTAACCTCAAATAATAGTGCCTGTAAAAATTTTAGTGTTAGAAGAGTTTGGATCATGAAGTCCATGCAGGAGCCAGTAGCCATAGACACTTGGCTGTCAAAAAGGCAGTGGATACAGCACACTGCGTTTGCCGGCAGACACCAGGGCAAAAGACCAGCTGCTATCTAGAGGCAGAGTGTGAAGCTTTCAATTTGGCTTGCTCACAGTCTGAGGCCAACCGGCGTAGAAATATGTATGACTGAAACTGTGTCGCACAGTTTTGGGTCACCTTGTATTTGCACCTATCATTGCCTGGATTTGCAGATGCACTCTGAGGTTTGGATGAGTGAATATTTCTGTTATCCAAAGCTGCATAAGCTCATTTAGAAGTTTCTGTCAGTAACCGACCCAAAGAGTCCTTCTTCCAAAGAGTGTATGTCTCACTCTACCTTATTTTACAGCTTCCATGCTCTGTAAGGAGCTATTGTATTACACTTAAACCATAGAATCATAGAATCATAGAACGGTAGGGGTTAGAAGGGACCTCTGGAGATCATGGAGTCCAACCCCTTTGCCAGCACAGGAACACCCAGGGCAGGCCACACAGGAACAGATCCAGGCAGGTTTTGAAAGTCTCTAGAGAAGGAGATTCCACAACCTCTCTGTGCAGCCTGTTCCAGGGCTCTGTCACTCAAACACAATCAAAGTTTTTCCTCATGTTGAGGTGGAACCTGCTGCATTTCCTCTTGCTACCATTACCTCTTGTCCTATCACAGGGCACCACTGAAGAGACTGGCCCCTTCTACTTGACACCCACCCTGCAGATGTTTATAAACATTATTAAGATCCCCTCTCAGTCTTTTCTTCTCCAGGCTAAACAGCCCCAGGGCTCTCAGCCTTAACCATACAATACCTATTCCTTCTGCTTCTCACTGAAACAAGAGATGGACATGGTATACCACTTTTTCTGGGAAATTATTAACCCCTGCTCAGATCAGCAGTTCCACTGAAGTGGTATTTGTAGTGTGTGTGCATACTATCTAGTCACAATTATTATTGCTATTTTAGCTGAATATTTCATGTAAGGATATGAGGCAATATGAACTGTAATGCTGTCAGTATATGCCTGGTACACCTCTTCCATCTCTGAGCAAGGCAATTCATTATCTTCCTTCCCAGGGGTTGTGAACAAAATTAAAATTTCTGTAAGAACAGATTCCCTGAAGGTCCAGGGTGACCTCTTTTCTCTTTTTGCATGATACGGCCTTGAATCAAATGCAACAGTTTTCAGTTAATATATTTCATTTGCTGACAGCATGACATTGTTGGTATTTAGGCTTAAATTAATATTCTGTCAAATCTCATTAGTTTATTTTCATAAGGATCATCTTGATTGTAGCTCCCTGGTTTCAATAATAGCTAGTATATCTTTCAATAACAATGCAAAGCTCTGATATTACTTCCTTAGTTCTTTAAGTACTTCTTTGTGCTTTCTTATGGGACATGCCTCAAATGAGAGGTGTTAATATTTGAAAAATATCTTATGAGAGATAGAGCTATTTGAGAGGTTTCACCATTTGCACAGTTTAAAAGGCTCTGGTTCTGATTACTGTCTCAAAGTCTACCAATGTTTTTGTATCCCAGCTATCAAGGAGTCTTTTCTCCAAACAGTTTGATGGATAGTCATGAGCTGGTGAAAGAGAAGAACTTGATGGCCATTTGTTTCTCTGTTTTAAAAATTGTCTTGGGGAGGTTTGTATAGGCAAAAGTTCTGGGGCAATAGTAGAACAATGACTTGTTGAGCTTTTCAGGCAATTCAGTATCAGCTGTCATGCACAGCAGTCTGTGAAAGTTATTTGTGGTGCTGTTGGTAAGTTATGGATTGAATGATTCTCTACAAAGAAATTACTCACTTTGTCTTTTGAATCTATTAAATCATTTTCTGCAGGAAGTTTTCTGGTCTGCTGTTTTGTCATAATAGAATACTCCATTTTCATAGAAGTATTTTTACCTGTACGTATGGCTTTCATAGTATTTTTTGAAAGTGCTGGAATTAATACTCATTATTTCAGTATGCATGCCCACATAGATAATGTTACTAGTCCTCCATGGAGAGCTTCATCAGTGTAGCTGTACCTACTAAAGCAAGAGGGAAAGCTGGATGTAGTTACTCTCATTTCTTGTTTACTTATCCTTGGAGAAATTGCCACGAGGGACAAAAGCCTCATCTAGCTTGTGACAAGGCCCAGTGAATCATTTACAACACTGTCTTATGGTTCCTCTCTGAGTGGAGCATTTTGAAGTGGAATCTTTATTAGTATAAATATATTATACAGATGAGCACATAAGATATGGCTGCCAAGAACTTAATGACTTTAAATACTTAGAAGTGCAGCATTTGTACATTTAAGGCTATTCTGAACATGATTTTAAATGTTATAAACTGTTATTTTTTTATTTGTTCAATGATTCAATGTGGAAAGTGGAAAATATTTATCAGGTTATAAAAATATGTTGACTTTGGTTTGTTGGTTTGTTTTTTTTTTTTTTCTTTTTAGGAAGACTGAAAATCTTTGCAGTTACTCTAAGTGGAAAAACAATATAATAAGAAAATGTTGATTTAGCTTTTCATATGGAAATATGTCTTCTGAACATAGTTAGAAACAGAATCCTAAAGAGACCAGATTCAAAGATTTTTTTTTCCTTTTTAAATGAGGATGGTTATTTAAGACAAACAATTTAAATGGGAGAAAAGTCTTATTCACCAGGGTTGAAATTAACTTCATGTGCATAAATTCTAAATAATAATCTATGAAACCATTCATATGAGAAGGAGAGCCAAATGTTTTTGGAATGCTGAAGTTTTATAGTTGTCAGCTATGCCACATTACTAAAAATGGAGCCCTATGTAGTAACAGTCTTCCAGTTTAGCCCAGTTTTTCCTTTAGTTTAACAACAACTGCAAATATATCCTTAGTGATATGAGAATATACCAGATTTAAAAGGTACATCACTGCACTTGGTAGAGGCATTAGAAGAAGGGTAGCAGAAATAAAAAGATGGCAAATGGTAGAAAAAAAAAATCTGATGAAACCTTGCTGTCCAAAAGACAGAATGAATACAGGGCTTCTACAATTTGTAGAGGACTTAAACTAAAATAGTGATTCAAGATATAACTCTGCAGATCTGCAGTCACAGGGACTCTTCCCCTGATCTATAAAGAGGATCGCATGTTTGAAAAGGGTTTCCTATCTTCAGGGCCTTTGCTCTTTTCAAGCTTAACCACTAAATATTCACCACAAGCTGTAGGCAAATAACTGGCTTAGCTGACCAGTTAGAATCAGCTATAATAACTGCTTAGATTTCTTTCTTTTTTTTTTTTCAAAAAAAGTTGGCCTTACACTATTTTCTGTCGAAAAGTGTGCTGAATAATCACAGAGGTATTTTCATAGCTTCACAAATATTTTGCACTCCTAAAATACCTGAAAAGGCATTTTTAATTTTTGTTTCGTTTGTACTTTTAAAAGTAATTGCTATGTATAATGTATACATGTGTTCATGTCTTTTTTTAAATCTGCCAGTATTTCTGTCCTCACCAATGAGGAATTCTTTCACTTATGTCAGAAACTATAAAAGAAGCTTCTTTAGTCCTTTCCTGTGTCATATACTAATTTTCAGATGAAGCTAATATTACCTTTTTGTCCAATTCTATGTGCATGATTTTACTGGATAATACCAATAGAGATAAAATAATGTGTTTTCCAGTTCTCTGAACATTTTCTGTTTGCAACAGGCATTACTGAAGGAAGTAATGAATGGAATTTACCTTCTTTCCAGAAGTGAGAAAATTTCATGGTCACAATAATGTCTTAGAACAACAATGAGGACAACATTATCTTATTTTTAAGTATTCTGTCAATGGCATTTAAATTACGTTATTTTCTTCGTATCAGCAGATTTTGAGCCATGCAGATTAAAGCACTGGTGCAATCAACAGGAACTCAGTTTGAAAGAACTAGGATTTATGGATACTGAATTTTGGATTCTCCACATTCCTATAACAATAAAATAAAAAGGATTTCTCCTGCTTTCCTTAGTCAGAATGCCTACTGATCTCAGTGGCAGCTTTCCAATATTTAGAGCTGCAAGGGAAGAGCCTCAATAAAAAAAAAAAATCCTAGGTAAACAAGGTTTGTTTATTAATTTCCATTTTAAAGAGACAGAAAATTATATTGTTTAACAAAGAGGTCTTTGTGAGGTATTAGGCAGATTAGATCCCAAGCAGTTAAAAAAATCAGTAATTTTACACACAAGATCTAAATTTTCTGTACTTTGTGTGTATTTAGGTAACTATCTCTTCATTAAAAATAGATTTATATTTCCAGATCCATTTAATTTTTTTTACAGTATAGTTAGGTCTATGTAGAATATACCAGAAGATGCTTCTGTCTATTCATATTTTGATGCTCATTCATGGTAAAGTGAGAGGTAGCCATTTCTGCTGCAAGGTAGAAACCTCAGAATACAGAACTAGTGAAATGCACCCTAAATAGATGTCATTATGTATTCTCTGGTGTGATCCAGAGAGGGATCCTTCAGGCTACTTAAATTAGGCAGCAGGAAGTCAGAATGAGGGTATGGGCTTCAGCATGGTGGTACAAGAAGTAGAATTAGACAGCTAGGACACCTGGTTTTGAATTTAGCTGCCTACATTAACCTGGATGTTATTTTTGGACCTACCATATTGATTTGGATCTTGCCTTTACCTCTACTCCTGAATGAAGTATCCCATATTCATATGGTGGTTTTGCGGTTTTTTTTTTGTTGTTGTTGGTTGGTTTTTAAAGTGATGGGCAAACTGATGTTTTTATTTTTAAATATCTGCTAAATATTATGAAGCCCAAGCTTGTTAGAATGTTGCAGTTTTGGTGCCAGGTTTTCAAGACAAAAAGAGCAATTGGTACAGGATGGCTAAGATTAGATTAGGAATCACAATGTTTTTGGTAGGATCTACCTTTCCTACTGGATACATACATTCATATTCTGAAAATTGTAATGATGCCAAAAGACCTTATTTCACAAGCAAATTAACTTTGTAGTTTCACAGAAGAAGACAAACTCATTAGGAATATAATTTCCAATGTGTGGCCTCAAATGCACTTTAAAGAAAAATTACCAAATTCACACATTACTTCAAAAAACATGATATCTAATATCTCTGCACATTGGAAAATATTTGTCCTGGTGAAATTGTCTGGTCTTGATAATATGCTATGAGGAATTTATGGTCTATAGGATTTACAACACTATAGAGTTACTTGATGTAAAAAAAAAAAAAAAAATCAAAAGAGGTCTGGATGCTACAACTAAAAACAAATACAAGCTTCCTAAAAGGACTGATATTTTCTCAGCAGGTAAACTTTGCCCGAAGATGACTTTTCTTAGTGTATGGTGAGATATACTTGCTGTTAAGCAGAACTGCCTGTTGCATTTCAGTTCTGTGACTTTCTTTTCATGAATGTCAGTGTAGTTAATTCTTATGAAAATGTGCATTGTGAAAAATTCAAGGGGAAGCATAAAGCAAATCAATGTCTCACTGAAAGCTGAAGGTCTGCATTTGCAGTGAGTAAAATTAAGTACTGCTTTCTGAACTTGCGAGCATCAATGGACATGAAGATGCAGCCACACTGCAGTATGGTGGGAAGGCTCTTGAGATAGTCCTCCTAAGGAGTCATCATTTGTTGAGCTAGTCATTGTTAACTAGCAAAAAGCTATCTATGTAACCCCTAAGTTGTGGAGGTAGTTATACTTTGGAGGGGGCTCTGTGCTTAGACTTCTTCCAGACCCTGCGCAAGTGTGTTCTGAGATGGTGTAAATAGCGCAGTGTTGCACATCTGCCAATGGCATGGGTATGTACTGTGTGTGGACAGAGTTTGGGAGGATGTAAAGTTGAACCACATGAATAATTTCACTGTAACAAGTGTGTAATACCAGTGCCTGAAATGCCCCTGTGTCCTGTGAGAATTTCCAAGCTGCCCTTAAACTTCTGGTTTGTGTTAAATAACAAACTTCAGACAACAATGTTTAAGGCTTTTCCAAGTTTGGGTGCTGACTTGGGTTCACCCTGAAGGGCATGCTGAGAAAGAGTAGTGAGCAAACTGGTGTATTTCATGATCAGTCAGAATGATTTTCCCCCCATTTCCCTTCTGTTTTCTTCTCTTAAGTAGTTACTCCTGTTTGTGACATATGTTCACTTCAAATATATATGTGGGTCTTTCTGAATCACCAGTCTTAATCTTTCTTAGCCACTTTCTTGGGTCATTTCTCTCTGGACTGATTTCCCTTCAAAGTAATAAAGTACTGTTTTGATACAGTGATGAAATTTTCCAGAACGAAATGAAGTTTTTTTTCAGTCTGAGTATTACTGGTATTACTAAACACACAGATATTCACTACCACTTTACTAATATTTTGTGTACAGACAGAAGAGAAGGAGCACTTCTTGTATATTGCAGTTAAAAAATGTCATTCAATGCTTGCATACACTGAGGCTTTACACAAGCATTATCCATAACCTTTTCTACAGTTCCTGGACTTCTGCTTTGCAATTACTTGGAATGGTTTTCTCACTGGGTCCACTTTTTTCCCCTTACTTTGTCAACTGAACTCAAACATTGACTGATTGCTCTGTGTTGTTCCCCTGCTTCATGTAGACAATATGAAGTTTAAAAAGTGTCTTATTTGGTACCCTGTATCAGTTAAAAATTATTTGGTTGTAAATGGTATAGCAGGTGTGTTAGCAGATTTTGATTTTAACTAATAAAACAGAAGCCAGTTTTGCTAGTTTAATGTGTGAGGGTGGGAGAGGAATGAGCAGTGGCAGGGTTAAATTTGGCTTCTGAGATGGGTATCTGAGCAAAAAATAAGTAATGGTGTATGAAACCATAATTTATCACGTTTTTCCTGGAGAAAACGGCTCCACCCTCTTAAAATAATTTTATTCAGTGCAAACATTACTTACAAAAATAAGAAAATAAATTATATGCAGGTTAAAGTCCACAGATTGAGATGTCACTTGTAACCCAAGTGCTGCTGGGTTAAAGCAACTGCTCAAATGGAGTCCTTTATTTCCTGAAGGATGTGAAACTGCATTTTTCTAATGAATGTCTATAGGGTGCTTTGGAGAGACAGAAGAGGCAGGAAAAAGTCTTTGCAGGTCTCCCAGTGAAACTCTACTGCTTTGAATAAATAATTAAGCTTCCACACTTATCAAGCAAGTGCTCTCACCACTGCTGACAGAGTCACTTGTCTGATCTCACTGACTAAGTATTTTATGGAAAAGAGCAGCATCAGTACAACCACAAGCACATTGATAAAACCAGTTGCACCTGTACACACAGCATGCAGCCAGGTGTTACTCTGCTGATGGTTTCCAGTTGTATTGGTTATTACTGAGAGAGATAAAAGTTGTCTGACTCACCCAGTATTTGGGTGAAACATCTGAGTGCTGGTGTATGTCTTGCTGGATGTTCAATTATTCATGCAGCATGGAATGGATATGGCAGGAAGGGCAGAGCTCCAGTTATAGCACAGTGGTTTGTCTCCTACAGGTATAGGAGGACTTAGGTTGGATCTTAGGAAGCAATTCCTCACAGAAAGGGTGATTAGACACTGGAATGGACTGCCCAGGGAGGTGGTGGAGTCGCCATCCCTGGAGGTGTT
>JAAGNO010007505.1:12285-22558 GCA_033439905.1 Ceryle rudis
GGGGCCTGTCAGAAAGATGGGGACAGACTTCTTAGCAGGGCCTGTTGTGATAAGACAAGGGGTGATGCTTTTAAACATAAAGAGGGAGATTTAGACTAGAGAGATGGAAGACATTTTTTGCACTGAGGGTTGTGAGACCCTGGTCCAGGTTGCCCAGCAAGGTGGTAGATGCCCCATCCCTGGAACCATTCCAGGTGAGGTTGGTCAGGGCTCTGGGCAACCTGCTCTGGTTGCAGATGTACCTGCTCCCTGCAGGGGGGTTGGACTAGATGATCCTGAAGGGTCCCTTCCAGCCCAAACCAGTCTGTGATTCTGTGATTCTGTGAGGAAGCTGTATTGTTTTATCCTGCAGCTTAGGTGAAAGCATCAGCCATTGAAATGTTGAATGGATATGGGAAGTGAAAACTCTGTAAATTGAGGACATTATTTTTTAACTGAACACTATATGCTAGTTCAGTTTTCACTGAGCACCAAACTCAAAACTCTTTCCCCACCACACAAGATATGTTAAAATCTATCAGCCAAGAAGACTCATGCTATAGTTTCCAATATTATTCCTGATAGCTGGACTTCAGTATAGCTAGGATTTACCAGAAACTAAATACTTTGTTTTCTTTCTTCAAAATGGCTTAAAATTTAGTTACAGGGCTGACATCACTTTTAATGTCTCAGTTTTATTCTGTAGATAGGTACTGAAGTGACATCAGTTTAGTAAGAGATTGAATAGATCCTATGGGAGAATGACTGACCTTGAGAAATTAAAAAAGCAAAATATAAGTCTGTGTAATTAGCCCAGCAGAGTGTAAGCCTGCTGCTCTAGTGAGGGCAAATGGCATATATGAAAATATTAAACAGCTGCTGGCAACGTGGTACTGAAATATCAGATAATCTCAGTTCTGTTCTCAGATGAATTCCAAAGGCATTGCTTCTGGAAGCTCTCATGTCACTGGGAAGAACCATCTGAATTTTTCATACACCTTGATGGATTATAAATTATCTGTAATCACTTCAGAGAAAGACCTGTGCCTCGCTAGGGAAAGCTCAATAAGAACATCTGCTCAATGTGGCATGGTGGTCAAAGAAGCAAAGAAGATAGCAGGTTATAATAGGGGAATATATATAGAATGATACTGAGATTGCTGAGTTACTGTTATATATCTAGATACATTATCTTTATTTCTGTGCTTAATGCTTCAGGAATTTTAATGCTTCAGGAATTCCAGTGTTTCAGGAAATATGGTTATACAAGCTTGGTATTGACTCTCTTTACTTTTAAGGTGAGAGATGACAGCTAGTTTTATTTTTATTTATACCCTTGTTTTTATTACATAAAAATAGTGCTTAAAGCTTGAACAAGTATTAACTCTCATAGCACTACCATAAATAAAAGTGAGAGAAAATCTATATATTAAGGTCATCTTATCTTAAATAAAGATTCAAGCACAAAGCACTTTATTGCAGATGCAAGAGGATTTTTTTTTTATGAAGAAAACTTGAAACACTTGGAAAATTTTGTATTATTGAATGTGCAGAGGAATTATGTCCATAGCATAAAAAAAAACCCAGAAGATGGAGCAGGGAGGAAAGCTGAGGCTCCTTCCTAATCTTGTAGGAGGACTGAGGGATGCTCAGTGAAATGAAAAGAAGACAAACACCAAAATTATATAGGAAACCCTTCTACACACCCTCCCTGTCATTCTGACCTTTGGAACTGACCTGCCGCAGTGTTGGCAGGCAGTGGTGAAGTGGTGTTTGTGGCAATCAAGGTTGTCCTCCAGGCTTTTTGCAAAGAGCCTGCAGGAAGGCTTAAGACATGAATGATGCTACTCTGCTGCCTGCCAAGGACTCTGTAATTCCTCCCCGGGTTTCTGGTTTTTTCAGGTGATCTCGGTGCATGGGGCTGCTGGAGTGTACATCAGCCTGGAGTACTCCAAAATGGCATCTGCTCATGAGTCAGTCTTCTTTTTCTTCCTTTTTTTTTAAGAGGAAAAATGGTTTTATATGCACAAAGGAAAATATACTAGTAGAAACAGAAGCATCTAATGTTTGCCTAGAATGAAAGATGAGTTTTTTTCTTGGTAAATGTCTTACTTTCCTCAGAGTAGGGAAATCAGAATGGCCTGACATTTGACAGGTGACATTGTTGTCCACATGCAAGGGAGTCATGGTAAGACTCACTGTGCTCTCTCATGTTTATTGTTAACTCTATGCACACTGTTTAACTTTTGGGGAATGCAGTTCCCCTCTTGCTGTGTTTACAGTGACAAATGCCTCAGAAAAAGTAGAGGACACTCAGTTTAATAAGGCTCTTGCCACTATTAAAAATTATGTCAAACCAAGGGATAATGAAAAATATTTCTACTGCTTTTCAGAATGTTTGTGAGGATTATCCATCCTTAGATCTAACAACGATGAATGTTACAGTATTTAGATATATGGTGCATAATGTTTTCCATGGTACCTAGTACTGAGTGCTAGTTTTGGGGCTGTTTCTTAGTATATGTTTATATCTTAACAAATGTGTTGTTGTTAGCATAATACCTGCAAAAATGGCAAGGTACTTAAGGGTGTGATTTAAGGAAAGGCTATTCTGTTGCTTGAACCTTCTGCATCACACTTAAAGGTACGTTTCTACATACAGTTAATTCATTGGAAAACATACATAGAATAGAATTGTAAAATCATTTAGGTTGGAAAAGACCTTTAAGATCATTGAGTCCAACCTGTGTTACCAGGAGCTGGTCACTGAAAGGTACTAGATACTTCACCCTGGGGCCTGTGCTAGTACGGGGAGGTAATGTTGCAGAGAATATGTGGCAGAATCGTGTACTTACATACTGAGGATAAAAGCTAAATTGTAAGTAGTTTTCATGATATTGAGAGGAAAAGTTTAAACTGTTCCCTTCTGTATCATTCAGGAGAGTCCCATTACAGTGGAGGTGACTTGACTATCATCATGAGTGTTTTCCATCTGGCCAGGGAGAGCTTTGTTCTCTCCCTTAAATTTGTGCATCTCTGCCATCCCAAGGATGGTAAGGCAAGGATGTGGGGTGGAAACTGCACACCTCATGGGAACTGAAGCTGCCTCAGCTTGTTGGAGCTTTGGACTTGCTCCATCTTCACTGTAGAAGGAACCAAACCCCAGATATCTGGTGTTGGTTATATTTATGGAACACTAAATCTTACACAAGTTCCTTTCATTGCACATATCTTAGTGGGGTGGAGGGGGAAAGAAGGTTGCTTTCTGCTCTTTCTCCTAGTCTGGTGATTTTCAGTGATCTGTTGTTGTGAAGATAGTATACGTAATTTCTGAAAGATTTCTGACTAATATGCAGCTGAAGTTCCTCCATAGTCTCAGTTTCCCAAGTGAAAAAAAGATTAGAAGGTCACTGAAGACTTCCCAGTTTTGCTTTGCATCAACACAATATGCTTGATACATTTTGGAAGATCTCCTAGAAGAGTGGCAATTTATCTTTTCTTGCCAGTGCTGCCAGAAACTGAAGAGATCCTAATAAAGATAATAGACAAGGACCTGGGGGCAGGAAGGCAGCTGGGGAGGGGCAAGAACATGCCAGTTTACAGAATAAGTGGCAAATGACAGAGGCAACAAGTTTCTTTGCTGTTTCAAAATCCCTAAAGAAATCAACATTCTTTAAGATCCCTTCCAACCCAAACCATTCTATGGTTCTGTGATTCTATGAACACTAAGTGATCACATCGAGACAGGTTTATTATATACCCTTCTATATTTTGAACAAGCGGTTTTGTGCCCTTAAGAAAGGAAGGATGGAATGAATACATATAAACGTTTATGGGATTGTACATGGTAGGTTGTGCACAGAAAGCAGTTGTATGAATAGTAAGAAGCAACTATGGTAATCTGAAGATCAGAAGCTCTTTTGGGCAGATAAGATAGTGCTGACACATCGTGGCAAATGTGGCATCATGCTAACTGTCAGTTGCAACAAATTCAATTACTTTGAATTTGTCATGCCAGGATAAGACTAAAAGTACTGCTAGACATTAATTGTGAAAGTGTTTACAATGTTGAAAAAACTCAATCAAGTGTTATAAAAAGAGGTCTCTAAAGTCCTGTGTATATGAAGGCTGATTTTCATGAAAAAGTTTTTTCAGTTCATAAAAGGGATGTTGCAACTTAGAAGGGTTTAAATGTTACAGAGGAAGAAATTAAATGAGAGTGGAAAAACTACTTATGTATTATTTCAAAGGCAAAAAAAAGGTGTATTTTAAAATTGAATCTATAACAAAAGTTATATATGCAGTAAATTAACTGTCCCAGTATATCATTAACTAAGAAAAGAATGACATTAGTATTGCCTTACTTGAGGTAAAAGCTGAAGCTTGCTCTGGATCCATGAATTAGGAAAAAGAATGAAAAATTGCAAATAGTCAGTATGCCTGTACTTTTACAGGAAAAAGTTCAGGAAATGTAACTAACAATTGACAAATGCTATTTTTGGTAGTAGCAAAGCGATCTAATTGATACGTTCTTTTTGAGACCCCCTGATTTTATCTGCTCACTATTCAATCAAGATCTGAACAGAAAGGCTAAAATTCTCCAGACTTGTTGAAGCTTCCAAATCCAGCACATTGGAGACATGTGCTCCAGATGTGCTGTTTAAATATGGCTTTCATTTTGGTCAGAATTGGCTGATTGCTCAGCTTCGTATGCAACAACCCAGCTGTCAGTATACAAGGAAGATCACTGAAGTCAGTTCAGAAATAATCTCAGTTCACTCAGCCAGACTAGATATAAGCTATGTTCTGAAGTGAGAAGTTAATAAAATGATCTCAGTGGTACCTGAAGCAGTGCTTTTGGTGCACACAGATTCAGTAGTTCCTGCCAGGCTCGGGTGGGTTTGCTCCACAATGGAGCAATTGCAGCTCAGCAAGTGTATGACGAATATACAAGGACAATAGTTAAGGAATATATTCGCAGATGTTGCAAAATATAGTGTACTGAAGATGAAAATTGTTCAGAATTTATTCAGATCTCTATCTTCTACATTTAGTGGCGTAGTGGGTATGTTCATACTGTTACTGTATATCTACTTCTAATAAAGAGACTAACATGCTTCCATCTAAAATCAATGTTTTCTTTATGAAGAAATATTTTAATTATTATTAAACTATTTCTGACAGAGAAATAAACATGCTGGGGTCCAATTTGTTCTGTAGCAAAGTTATTGATGCTGTGATTAAGATGTTAATTGATTTGGTGTAGCAGCAGCCACAGAAGGCAGAGATATTAAATGCTGCCTTTGTCTCAGTTCTCCCCAGATAGGCCTCTGTGCTTGGAGAGACAGGTCAAGGAGAGAAATAACCAGCACTAGGTGAGCATCAAGGTGACAACCCCACTATGGCCAGTGGGACAAGACTGACTGCACCTGAGAGTTCTGAGAGCTGGATGTCCTTGAAAGGTGAGACATCTATAACCTCTTGGAGGTTCATGGAGATCTGGGGAGTTCCCCAGTGGCAAAAGAAAAGCAAATGTTGCATCCATCTTCCAAAAAGGCAGTAAGGAAACTACACTGTTAAGCCTTGCTTGGTCCCTGGGAAAGCTTTGGAACATGTTTCTAGGCGTATGGAGAAGAAAGTGTTTGGGAGCTGTCAGCATGTGTTTACAGCAAGTAAGTCACACCTGACCAATCTGATGGCCTTCTGGATAGAAGTGTGTGGATAGGGGAGAGCAGTACCTGGGCTGTAGTGAGGCTCTTGACACTGTCACAGTTCTCACAGACAAGCTGGGCTGTGATGGTCTGGATGGACAGACAGATAAAAAAGAATGGTTAGATGACAAGACTCAGAGGGCTGTGGTCAATGGGTGATATTGTCCTGATAACAAGTAGGTCAGTGCTGGTGTCTGTCTGTCTGCGATCTCTTGTTTAACATCTGACATGGTTTAACCCTTCCCGTGGTTTAACCCTCTGCCCAATGCAGCCACTCATTTACTCTCTGCAGTGGGATGGGAGTGAGAATTGGAGGGTAACTGAGAAAACTTGTGAGCTGAGACACAGGCAGTTTAATAAGTAAAGCAAAAGCTGCACATGCAGGTGAAGCAAAATAAGGAATTCATTCGCCACTTATCATCATCTGGCAGGTGTTCAACAATCTCCAGGACCTCCAGCCATCTCCATTCAGCCATCATGTGTAACAGTTCCTTGGGAAGACAAATGCCATTGCTCTGAATGTCCCCCCTTTTTCTTCTTTCCAGCTTTTATTGCTGAGCATGATGTCATATGATATGGGACAGCTCTTCAGTCAGCCAACAGTAGGCTGGAGGTGGGCAAGATCTTGGACGGAACATAGCCAAGGACCACTGACCTTAACTGACCAAAGGGATATGCCATACCATATGATGTCTGCTCAGCAGTGGAAGCTAAGAGAAAGGAGTATTTTGTTATCACAACATTTGTCTTCTGGAGCAGCTGCTACATGTACTGAAGCCCTCCTTCTCAGGAATTGGCCAGACATTTTGCTTTATTAAACTGCCTTTATTTTCTTGATCCACAAGGTTGGGTTTTTATTACATCTTATTTTTTCCTCTGGTGTCCTGCCGAGCTGGGGAATGATAGAGTGGCTTGGTGGGCATCTGGTGTCCAGCCAAGGTCAACCCACCATAGCTGTGCAAGCATGTTCATTGATATCTAAAACATCCCTGTCTTACCAACACTGTTTTAGTCACAGATCCAAAACATAGCTCCATACATAAGCTACTAAACCATAAAAGGTACTGTGAAGTAAAGTAACTGTATCCCAGCCCAAACCGGTACTGAAATTTATGAGTGGCCTGAAGGAGATCACGAGGACACAGAGTACCCATCAGGTGTTCAGATGGCACTGAACAGGGGGGATATGTTGATATGTAGTCTAGGAGTCTCTAAATAAAAATCAAAATCACAACTAATATTTTTTTCCTCCCTTTTATCCTAGCTCTGTTAGCATAACTGAGCTATTTAATACTCTGGAATCGATGTGATTTTTCCTAGGACTAGACATTTGAGTTTAGTTACAGGCCATCTCCCACTAATTGCAAATGGAAGCAGAAATGAAAAACCCTTTGTGGGTTGTTCTTCACAGAAAGCTTAGGAAATAAGCATAAACCTCATCTTTACTTTGAAATTCTTAATTAAAAAAAAAAATCAAAGCAAGGTTATCTTTCATAGCTGATAATATCCTCTTTCAGCAAGAGATCAATTCCCCAACATGATGGCAAATGACCCTGTGTCATTCAAAATATCATCTTTTTCTTAGTATCGGGCCAGTTCCTGTAAGAATAGAGTGCTCCATTTCACATGCATGTTGTACTTTGGCAAGTTATTCTATATGCGCGTTCAACTATTTAGTTGTCAGTTTCAGCTAAGTGGTAAATTGTGTAGTTTCTAATCAGAATGAAGCTTTATGTTTGAACTTCATTCAAAGTGTCACATATAAGAGACAGGTGACAGGGACATAACTGGAAGTCTGAACATCAGTCTGATGGGAAGAGACATTATGAACACAGGTGCACCAGGACCAAATGTTGAAATCCTAATCTGTATTGCACGTATAAAATTTTAATTCCTTTGTTGATCTTTGCAGGAGCTCATTACCTTTTTTTCTGCCTTTTATTTTGGAATAATTTCATTTTGCATAACTTCATCTCAGTGGGAAATTTGCAGTAGTCTGAATTTTTTTTCTTTGTTTGTTTCTGTCCTCTTCTTGGATTCTACTTTGAAGATGTATACAGATCTCAGTATCTGAGATACCGAAGGCAAACTCGGTTTGTTAAAATACCAGTAAAGCTGATTAAAATGCCTGTAGGTTGCACAAAGAGCCATAAACGGGGCCATCTCTTGGATGCCCTAGCACTGAAAAATCTTGGATGGGCTATTTATCTGTCAAACCAAAACCTTCCAAATAGATCTTCATTCAGTAAATCATTCAGAACTGGTACCAGCTCTTGAGTGGGAGCACAGATGGAGTATTTCATCCTGACCTAAACACCTGTCAAACTGCACTATGCTGGCCTCTCAGGCACCAACAAATCATGACCCTGCTAGGAACACACTGGGACGTTTTGACTTACTTTTTATAGCTGTAAAATAGTTAACGACTTCAGTATATAACAGATAAGGGATTATTATTTTATTTTTTTTAGTTGGCAGATTCCCATATTCCCCTTTCCCCTTTGGCTCTGTGGATTCTGCATTTGAAGGATGTTGCTTCCAAAACAGATTATCAAAAAGTGAGTAGACATCTAGCTAATCAGAACATCAAGGGTCATAATTTGTAACTAGGAAGTTATGATTCATCTCACATCATTGTTTTTAAAAAAGTAATTTTACAGTGGTAGTGTGTAACAAGCAAAGGAAGCTGAACATTTTGAGACTCACATCAAGATAATCTTTCATTTTAAAGACAGGGAATTCTGGTAGCTATATCAGGGGGTTAGGGCTTGGGAGATAGAGTTTCAAGTTCTCACTCTGAAACAGGCTGAATGCCTGAGCTTGGGCAGTTCACACAGGTCAGGCTTTGCTAAAGGTGTAACCGAACTGAAAACACTGGGAGTTAAGCTTATCTCTGAGGATTTGAGTCTGAGTGACAGCAAAATTATAAATTTTAAAAAGAAAAGTTTTCGGAAGTGTCCATTGTTTCCACTGAAGGGACCAGCAGGGCAGGGATTGAATCCACATCTTGAGAAATTCCTTAATTCTTCCCTCTAAGCTAGTAGCAGATGGCATCATGAGCATGCCAGGAGACAGCAAGGCCAGACAGTATGCTAACTGCCAAGGACACACCATATCCATAGAGACTGGTTTGCGTCCATGGGCCAATCCAAGATAAAGTTGGAAAGTCCTGTGAACAATGTGAGGATGTGAGGCAGAAGACTGGGCACTGGCATGCCTACATCACAGCTCCAGCAAGGACCAAACACAAAGGTCTGAGATGAAATGAAGCTCCTGACAAGGATGGTGGCCCCAGATGCAGTGTCCCAGAGGGATTTCTGGCAGCACAGCTTGTTTTAATAGCAGCCTGATCCCAGGTTATACAGCCGTGCCATATTGGAGACTGTTTGAACACAGGCAGCTAAGACTCCAGGAGAGGACATGAGGAAGAGATTGCTCTCAGGCCCTCTGTTACAAACCATGTCTTAATCTTCCTGTATCTCTAAACCCTAAAAAATTTATAATACCTTAAGGAGTGTTAGGAGGATACACACGAATACTGTTTGGGAAGTTGTAAGGATAATATGTAATGAGATTCACATTAATAGTCAAGTCACTAACAGTTGTCTGTATCTCTCTGTTATGTGTTATTGGCGTGGGTCTTAATGATAAGCGCAGGACTACGATTTCTTGGTACTGCCTTGGACTTTTGTAGGGCCTTTGATACAGTCCCCCACAACATTCTTACCTCTAAATGCAAGAGAAATGGATTTGGTGGGTGGACTCTTTAGATGGACAAGGAATTGGCTGACTGGCCATGTGCAAAGGTTACTTAATGGCTTAGTGTCCAAGTGGAAACCAGTACCAAGTGGTGTCCCTCAAGGCTCCATACTGGGACCAATACTATTTAATATCTTCTTCAGTGACAGACAGTGGGATTGAGTGCACCCTCAGCAAGTTTGCATCTGACATCAAACTGAGTGGTACAACTGATTTGCATGAGGGACCTGGACAGGCTTGAGGATTGAGCCTGTGCAAAGCTAAGTTCAACAATGCCCAAGCAAGGTCCTGCACTCGGGTCAGGGCAATCCCCAATACCAGTACAGAGTAGGGGATGAATGAACTGAGAGCAGCACTATGAAGAAGGATTATGGCCTGGTTTTAAACTAGAAAAGTGTAGATTCAGTGCTGATGTAAGGAAGATTTTTTTTTACAGTGAGGGTGGTGAAGCAGTGGCCCAGGCTGCCCAGAAGGGTGGTAGATGTCCCATTCCTGGAACCAATCCAGGTTAGGTTGGATGGGGATCTGAGCAACCTGCTCTAGCTGAAGAGGAAAATAGAACTGTTTGAAAGTGATAAGCTAATAGGAACCCAGAATGAATCTCTTTGGGTTTGTTAGTTTCTGTGAGTATGATTTGTCTTCATTATTGGGGAGGAAGCCTGGAGATTTATATAGAATCTTGTGGCATTCACTTCCATTGGCATGTCACATACTACAAGCTGTAGTGCTTGCAATGAGAAGCTAAGACTTTTCCTGCAATCTTCATAGTTTTATTTTCTTATTTCATGATTAAGTTGCTGGGAAGTGTCTCCAGAGCCCCTTGA
>JAAGNO010007506.1:0-74559 GCA_033439905.1 Ceryle rudis
TCACATCTTTTTTTTTTTTTACTATTTTCATGTGGTTTTTAAAATGTGCTTTATAATAATTTATTGAGGATTTGAAGAGAAGATTTTTGTTATAGCTCTTGTGATCGTGGCCTTTGAACCACCTATACTGTTCTATCCAATCCTCCATGGATTCAGTGAATTTAGTTTTGGAACACAGTAAAATAAATGTTAAAACTACAGCAAATCGAAACTTTAATGACCATTATGTTAAAAAGGAATTATTTCACTGAACTGAAAAGCAACTGTAAAACACTTTTGACTCTGCTTATGAAAGAGTCTGCTTCTTTTTCAAAGTTGTGAATCACATCAGACCTTTATCTTTCAACCTAATTTTTAGACAGATTGTAACCATGATAAACGTCACCCTTCTGTATACCCAAAGGTAGTTTATAATCAAAGGTAGTTCCCCTGCCTGTCATGTGTCTCCAGCCTTTATTATATTCTTTTAAAAAAATCAGAGTTTGTGATCTCTGGAGAGTTCCCTTTGCAGCCTGTGGAGAGACTTAAATTAGACTAATTTCTTATTTGGGTCTTCCACTATTAATAACTCTAATGCTCTGAATAATCTGCTTCTCGGTAATTGATGTTCAGACCATTTCTTAACTTTTATTTAAAAGAGAATAAATTAATTTCTGTTTGTCAGAGAAACTTTTTTTCCTAGAAATAATCTATATGGGAGGTGTAACTATACAAGACCTAGTTCTTAAAATCTGCAAAACGTAGGTGAATGCAAAAAAAAAAAAAAAAAAAAATCTGCCAAATTTTCCTAAGGAAGGGTGAATCTCTTCTAAAATAGTCTGTTATGACCTGTATTCTCTGAAGCAATTGAGTTTCCTTTTCCTTCTGTTCTTCTAAAGTACAATGGTTAGACATATATATAACTCCAATCTGGCCTACGAATGCGATGCCTCTTCTAAAATTGGTCTGCTAATAGGCACAACTGCTGTTTTTTACTTTCTAGAAGGAAATGTGTGGAAAAATATTTTTTGTGCCCTGATCCTCTTCAAGGATTCCTCTCTAGGTCAGGCACTTAACTGTAGGAGTGGGGAACTCAGTTGCCTAGACATGCTCTCATTTTAGAACATTTCAGGAGTCTGTTTCAGTATGTGCTCAGTAGTTTCTTTTGCCTGTATGAAGTGTGTTTCCAGTGACTACAGCAGGAGCTAGCTCACCTTAAACACTGCATTGTAAAAACCTACATTTAGAAAAGTGAATCTGGAGATAAATCCCACTTTCTGTTTTCAAAGGATGGCTAACCAGTACAACATTCTGCCAGATGTTGGCCAGTAGCAGTGAGATTAGACATGCTAACATGAGTAATTTTTCTTACTTGGAGCCCCATTAAGCAGACTCTGCTCAAGACCAGTACACATGCCTGAGGAAGGGAAAATCTTGTTTCATTGTGATTTACTCATTTGCAGAAACAGAGGGTTATGTCACAGCTCAAAAAACACAGACTTCACCAAAGGCATTCCTTTTGGCATCAGTATTTTTTATGTCAAATCCATTAGGACTCTGAAACATGGATCTTTTCTCCCATTTGTCTGCCTTTCTCAAGTTCCATGTGGTCATCCCCAGGTAGCAGCTTTTGTAGACCAAGTTTAAAGTAAGGGCCCCCAGAGTAGCTGGTATAATACTCATTCAAACATATGATTTGGGCTTGTTTTGAACATGGTGATCATGGACAGATCACATGGAAATGTGTGTCAACTTTCTGGGCAGGTCATGGACTCTGGGGTTTTTAATTTACTTATCAATAATGCCTAAGCATTAAGTCAATCAATGGAATTTTAATTCAAGGGTCAAAATATCTCTGAAGACACAACATGAAGGAGAAAAAATGTAGTGTTGACAACAGAGGTAGACTGAAACAAAATGCCTAAGAAAAAGAAATGAGTCCCAAAGAAGAAATTTTTGAGGAAAAAGTCTGATTGAATTGTTTGAATGAGAACAAGTGTGAATGGATAAGGATGTATGAGAAATAGGCAAAAATGTCTCTGTTGACTACCTTTATTGTGTCTGTTCCACAGTTGTTAATTTTCTTCAGCTTCTGTAATCTTAAATAGAAATGCTGATGTGTATAAGACTCCAGTTCGAAGGCCAAAGGTGAATTTTAGCAGCTTCAGGATGTGAGAAACACAGATCAGGACACTTATACAGGTCATAGTGATATAGGAAGTATAACACCCAGTCTTACAGACTGCAACAGTGACATTTGGAAAATATGTCAAATATGTCAGTCATTAGACAGAGTAGAGACAGCTGGCTGTTAAAAATCACAGTTTCTGAAATACCAGGAAGTAAAATCAGAATATGACAATTAGTAAATATTTCATTGATACCTTCCACAGATAGTCAATCATTAGCAAAAAAAAAAAAAAAAGAAGGTACTATTACTTAAGGTGAAGATTTCCTAATGAAATTGTTCATCAAAAGCTGGTTATAGACAAAAATATTGCTCATACATGTGACTTGCAGAAGTACTTGAGATTTATTAAAACATTTATTGTTTGTTACATGTCAGCTAGTTAAAATTGCCCATCAGGGATTTTATATTCAATAATTAAACAGGCGTGCTCACACTTTTAAATGAAGATTATAAGGAATTTGTATAGTATGTGTTGAAATAAAAACAAGGAGATCACTTAGCAGTTACCATCATGAGTGAAAGTCTCAACTTGGGGAAAATTAATTTCTTGTCATCAAAAATAGAGGAAGATGGTAAGAAACAAACATCTTCCCCCCCAGTTCCCAGCTCCTTTATCGCCTTCTGCCATGAAGAATGAGAGTTGCAGTGAGTTCATAGCAGCTCCTCTCTGCTGTTCCTTGCTCCTCACATTTTCTTCCCTGCTGCAGTGTAGGTCCTCTCCATGGGAGTCCTTCAGACTAAGACTGCTGCAGCATGGGCTCCTCTCCATAGGCTGCAGCTTCCTTCAGGGCACATCTACCTGCTCCAGTATGGAGTCCTTCACAGGCTGCAATGTGGCTATCAGCACCACTGTGGTGCTCTGCATGGGCTGCAGCAGGACAGCTTGGTACATTGTTGTCTTCTCTATGGCCTGCAGGGGAGTTTGTGCTCCAGTGCCTGGAGCACCTCCTCCCTCTCCTTCTTCACCCTCCTTGGTGTTCAGAGAGTTGTTTCTCTCATTTATTTATTTTATATATTTTTTTTCCTTACTTCTCAAACTGCCTGGCAGCATTTTGCCCTTTCTTAAGCACATTTTCTCTGTGGCACCACCATCTTAACTGAGGGGGCTCAGCTGTGTCCTGTGGTTGGTCCACTGGATCTGACTGGAACCAACTGTGTCTGGCACAAGGCAGCCATGGTCTCTCCTCATAGAGGCTACCCCTGCAACCCCCACTGCCAATATCTGGCCATGGAAACCCAGTGTAATAGCATACTGGCACTAGTGTGTCAGGTACCACAGGGAAAACATCTGTTCTTATCAAGGAGGAATCATTTTTGGAAGTGCGGCCAAGTGGACAGGTTGAGAAAGTACTCAGCTTAATCACTTGCTTCTTAATCCAGTTCTGGTCATGAACCAGAACTCTGGACAGCCCTATGGGCTCAACTATGAGTCAACTGCTGTACTCACACTGCAAAAAAGGGCAATATTTGGAAGGTTTGGCCTGTCAGGTGGCAAAAACTATTTTTTTACAGCTCTCTCTGGAGTAGGTTGACAAGTGTATTGCTCCATGAATTCTTATTTGAATTTAGGTTTAATTTGATCAGATTTTAATAAGTAAAAATCAGAGACAACATTTTTCTTGCAGATCTGCTTATGTACTCTTAAGACTTCATCTACTCCAATTCCTGTGCCAGGTATTTTTGATAGATTCAGGACTAGTTTGAGACAGACACCAACTACCAAAATCCCAGTAGCTTCTCGATGTGAAAAATGGTCCTGTGATTGATACCTTTGTTAACAACTTTCACAGAAAAAGGAAAAATTCAATAGATACTAGAAATAAATGACATGTGCAGAGAGACAGTGGCCCAGGAGTGAGCTACCAGTGATCACACTTTAAGGCTCTTGACAGTGGACTGAGAAAGTTGCTCCTTCTGATTCTCAAGATTCATGTCTTTGAGTGACCTGAGCAATATGTGTGATGTATAATGTCATGTCATATATCATAAAAAAGGAAAATATAATATAAATTAAAGAGATGGTGATAAAAGCTGTGAACTCAAAAACGTTTTTATGAAGCTAGAAAGTATTCCAGTAAAATATCAAATATAATATTCAGTTCATTAACAACTCTCATTATCCCCAAATCCATAAACATTAATTTATTTTACTGTGCAGCAATTTCTACAAATGTAAGTCATAAAACAAAAGAAAGTGTTTAGAGAGAAGAATTAAAAAGGAGAATAATCAGGTTTTTTTTCTCTTCTAGTCAGTGCCATCCATTGCCTTTTTTCCTCCTTTTTTATTACTCCTTTTTCTAATTAAATACTAATTGTGACCTTATATCAACTGATACAATTATAAGTCATTATTTAGGATACTAATGGTTCTAGAAGCAATTGCCTCACACAAAACCTCTCATACCAACATGGCTACGTAACAAAGAACTAGATTTTAATTCCTCATCATTCATTACAGTTACAATTGGTCTAAACAGAATAATTGAAGAATGTTTTTTTATTTCAGTTCTTTAAGCATGTTTCTTAACTTACCCTTTTAATAGCAATGTTCTTTCACAGCAAGAAGGTAATTAATTCTTCTGTGTGCCAGAAGATGCCACTATAGCACTCCCTGACAAACAGCAAAGACTGATGTCAGGGGAGAAGGATACGAATATTATCAGGTACAGCATCTGATTGATTGCTCCTGAGCGTGTGTTATTGTGAGTAACTTAAAAGTATGAGATCTTAATTTGGTAAGAGAATGAGATTATGTAATGTTTTATTTTTTAAAAAAACAATCTAGATACTAGGAATTAAAGGAAATAGTTATTTTAAGGCATAATTTCATTAACTGAAATCCTAGTGTAGTATCTGCTAGCTTGGATATTTATGTGCTACAACACTGTAAAAAACATTAATATGAGTACATGTTCTTTCTCCAAAGTTTTTTTTTCTAGAAAGGATTTCCCCACTGTTTAATAAACTGTATAAATCACTTTAAAAAAATAGTCTCCTTAGGTTACTATTTCATTTTCTTCTACATCCAGTTAATAGCAGAGAGGTTTGGTATCATCTATCTACTGCAGTGTCACAGTTCCTTTTTTTTTTCTGTCTTTTCCTTTAAAAAAATGCTTTTAGTGAGCAGTACATCACTAGCTTTAGAAAGTAGGTTTTTCCCCAGACAATAAAGAAACAGGGCAGCCAAAAAAAGTGCTTCCCCAAAAGGTCTATCTAAAAAGATTATTTTATTTTATTTTAGGAACAATTTGAATATTTTGCCTCTTGACAGCTATGCTACTTGTTGGTGACAAGGGAGAAGAGGGAGGAAGGTTACATTAATGGGAAGCCTGATTAATGGTCAAAAAAGCCCAAATTTATAATCTATAAAGAAATACAATAGGAGGAAGCACTTTAAAAGCACTTTCTTTGAACAAGCTCTTTATTACTTAAATGTTTGTCTTTAGAGATAGAGCGCTGCCTACATAAGAAAGCTAGAAAATATATTCAAAGTGAGTGTGCACTTTACTTTCCAGTGGGACACTGTAATTCACTGTCAAACATGAGTGTCACCAAATGGACGACCAATATACAGTCTTGAAATTTAGGCTGTACTGGGTTTTCTGCTACAATCCGTGGGGAAAAAAAATAATCACAAGCAATGTACAATGCAAATTCTATGCCATGTATTATTACTGAAAAGAATGTGGTTTTTTGTTATTACATGCAGACTTCATGTCCTGAGGTCAAGCAGGTTTATCAGCTAACATTTTGAGTTTATGATACTTCTGCCTGATTAGAAGCACACTTACCTTAACTTTATGTTGTTTTGGGGAAAAGATGAAGTGGTTTTCAGTTCTTATTTCATAGAATATGCTGAGTTGGAAGAGACCCATGAGGACCATTGAGTCCAACTCCTGACTCCAAGCAGGACAACCTAAAAGTTAAACCATATATCTAAGAGCATCATCCAAATGCTTCTTGAACACTGACAGTCTTGAAGCCATGACCACTTTCCTGGGAATCTTATTCTAGTGCTTGAAACCCTCTTCAGTGAAGAGGTTTTTCCTCATATCCAATATGAACTTCCTCTGATGCAGTTCTAACCTATTCCCTTCAACCCTGTTGCTGGACACTGGAGAGAAGAGATCAGCACCTCCTTTTCTGCTTCCCCTCATGAAGAAGTTGTAAACAGCAATGAAGTCACCTCTCAGTTTTCTCTTCTCTAAGCTGAACAAACATAGTATGCTTATATCCTCAGTTGCTGTTCCTAAGTCATGCCCTCTAGTGCTTTCACTATCTTTGTTGTCCTCCTTTGGATACATACTAATATTTTTATATCCTTCTTATATTCTGGAGCACAAAACTGCACACTGTACTTGAGGTGAGGCCACATCAATGCTGAGTACAGTGGGACAATAACTTCTTTAAAGTGGCCAGCTATACTGTGCTTAATGCACTCAAGGATATGGCTGGCCTTTTGGGGAAGAAAAAAAAAAAAAAAAAGGCATGTGCAGGACTAGTGATGGTTGCGAGCCAGACAAAAGCTCCTGCCAGAAATAATGTGGCAACCCAGACAGAGGACCTGCAGAACCATGCAGGTGTCCAAGCCTCTGGCTGCAGAGAATGCTGGAGCCTGGCACTGCTGGAGGAGAGTGACAGGGATAATACCTGTGTCCAGTGTGACCAGATGAATGATCTGCTCAGCCTGGTGGCTGAGCTAAAGGAGGAGGTTGAAAGGCAGAGAGCAATAAGGGAATGTGAAAGGGAGATAGACTGGTGGAGTCAGGCCCTGCCATCCTTGAGGATAGGGCAGCAGGTGGAGGCTCCATTAGAAGGAGAGGAACCTCTCCTTCCTTGCCACCAGGTAAAAGAAGGGAACCTAAGGAACAAGGGAGAATGGAAACAGCTCCCTGCTCAGCAAAGCAGGAGAATCCCCTCCCGGCCTTCCTGGTTGCCCTTGCACAACAGGTATGGGGCTCTGGAAATTGAGGGACAGACAAATGATGATGAAGTTCCATCAGGGTAGTCACCCAAGGTAAGTTGGTCTCCCCCATGCATTAGGACCAGCTCTAAGAAGAAAAAAAGGAGGGTAATTGTAGTTGGTGACTCCCTTCTGGGAGGAACCAAGGGCCCCATATGCTGGCCAGATCCACACCATAGGAAAGTCTGCTGCCTCCCTGGGGCCAGGGTCAGAGATATCATTAGGGAACCCTCTGGTCTGGTATGGCCATCGGACTACTACCCTCTATTGATTATCCGGGTTGGTAGTGATGATGTTATGGAGAGAAACCTGAAAACAATTTAAAAAAGGCTTCAGGGCCCTGGAGAGATCGCTTGGGGGCTCAGGAGCCCAGGTAGTGTTCTCTTCAATCCCTTCAGTGGCAGGAATGAATACTGAAAGAGGAAGGAAGACTCACCTGATTAACATGTGGCTGATAGGCTGGTGCCACCAACAGAATTTTGGGTTTTTTGAACATGGGGAGCTTTATGCTGCGTGGGTGGGGTCTGAGGGCAGCAGACAGAGTTCATCTGTCTCAAGGGAGAAAAGAATCATTGCATACAAGCTGTCTGGGCTCACTGAAAGGGCTTTAAACTAGGTCTGAAGGGGGAAGGGAATAAAACTGGACCCGCTAGAGTTGAGCCTAAGGGTGGCAGGCCATTGGTTAGGAATGAAGTCTTCAGCCCAGCTCAAGTGCCTTTACACTTATGCACACAGCATGGGAAATAAGCAGGAGGAGCTGGAGGCCTCTTGCACAACTACTATGATGTAGTTGACATTACAGAAACATGGTGGGATGACTGTCATGAGTGGAGTGCTGCAGTGGATGGCTATAAGCTCTACAAACGGAACAGGCAAGATAGAAAGGGCGGTGGGGTGGCTCTCTATATTAGGGGGTGTTTTGATTGCATGGAAGTCAACGGACTGGCTGAATGTTTATGGGTAAAGTTGAAGAAGGCCAACAAGGTGGATATTCTGTTGAGACTCTGTTATAGACCACCCAACCAGGTTGAAGAGGTTGGTGAACTGTTCTATAGACAACTGGCAGAAGCTGCAAAATCACAAGCCCTTGTTCTTGTGGGGGACCTCAACTTACCAGACATCTGCTGGAAATATAACACAGCAGACAGGAGACAGTCTAGGAGATTCCTGGAGTGTATGGAAGATAACTTCTTGACTCAGCTAGTAAGTGAGCCCACCAGGGGAGGTGCCTTGCTGGACTTGTTGTTTACAAACAGAGATGGCCTGCTGGATGATGTGGTGGTCGGAGGCCATTTGGGGCTTAGCGACCATCAATGATAGAGTTCTCAATTCTTGGCCAAGTAAGGAGCAGGTGCAGCAAAACTATTACCAGGGACTTCCAAAGGGCAGACTTCAACCTGTTTAGAACACTGGTTGAGAAAGT
This sequence comes from Ceryle rudis, assembly GCA_033439905.1. Taxonomy (NCBI): domain Eukaryota; kingdom Metazoa; phylum Chordata; class Aves; order Coraciiformes; family Cerylidae; genus Ceryle; species Ceryle rudis. The sequence goes on from JAAGNO010007506.1 coordinate 8,557, forward strand.
CCCTTGGGGTACAGTCCTAGAGGGCAAAGGGGTCCAGGAAGGCTGGACATTTTTCAAGAAGGAACTCTTAAAGGCTCAGGAGCAGGCTGTCCCCATGAGTCGTAAGACAAACTGGCAGGGAAAACAATGGGCCTGGCTGACAGAGAGCTTTTTCTGGGACTTAGGAGAAAGAGGAGAGTCTACCACCTTTAGAAGAAAGGACAGGCTACTCAGGAAGAGTATAGGGATTTAGTTAGGTCATGTAGAAAGAACATTAGAGGGGAAAAAGCTCAGCTAGAACTCAGCCTGGCCACCACTGCAAGAGATAATAAGTGTTTTTACAAATATATAATCAACAAAAAAAGAACCAGGGAGAATCTCCACCCTTTATTGGATGCGAGGGGGAACATTGTCTAGAGTCTAGAGAAGAGGAGACTGAGAGGAGACCTTACTGCTCTCTACAGCTACCTAAAAGGAGGTTGTAGCGAGGCTGGTGTTGGTCTCTTCTCCCAGATTACTAATGATAAAATGAGAGGAAATGGCCTCAAGTTGCATCGGCGATATTTAAATTAGATAGTAGGAAGAAATTCTTCACTGAGAGAGTGGTTGGGCACTGGAACAGGCTGCCCAGGGAGGTGGTGGAGTCACCATCCCTCGAGGTGTTTAAAAAACAAGTAGACGTAGCAGTTGAGGCTATGGTCTAGTGGACAGATAGATGTTAGGATGAAGGCTGGACTTGATGATCCTAGAGGTCCTTTCCAACCATAATGATTCTATGATTAGGATTTCTTCAACACTTTAATATTTACAACATTGACAACATAAATAGAGGTTTTCTTAGCATTTCAATGTTCTATATAGTACCTTTTTTTTTTTTTTTTTTTTCTCCCCAGAAAAATGCTTTGAAATTATGGAGACACCTGAACCATCATTTTCACTCTCAAAAACCTGTGATGTGTTTTTCTTTAGCAAAACATAGAAAAGTCTGAAATGCTAGTTGCCAAATAGAAGGATAAAAGAATAAACTCAATGATGATTTTAGGCCAAAAAAAAAATCTCAGAAATAAAACCAACTTTTGATATCTGCAAAAGCAATGAAAAATTTGCCTATGAGAATAAAACTTCAGGGAAACTGCAGTATCTTGTAGCAGATGCTAGAATTTTACAAGCTTATTCAGCTTTTCTAAACAAGAAGAAGAAAAGCTAGAAACCCCCCAACAAAGTGACTTAATTATGGATGACTGAACAAGTGAAAATTTTAATTATATTAAGAAACTATTTTAATGTATTTAATTCCTAAAATTGTATTTTAATTTTGAAAACTATTTTTTTTAATAATTAGAAATAATCAAGAAATTAAAATTCTAACTCATTAGGAGCCAAATCCTGGTGTGATTAATGAGGTTGTTTCATTAACACCAGAACTTAAGTCTAAATCTATAGCACTCAACAACTGATTAAGTTATTGCAAAACTAGAATTTAGTGAAACAGAGAAATGATCCAATTGAAAAGACTGTCTTCAGTTATCATACATCCGTTGGCAAGATCAAACATATCTTCTAAACTTGCTATTGACTGCAAAGTAACTTCGAATGGGATCTGAAAAACAAACAAACAAAAAAGACAGGGAAAAAAGAAAAAAAAAATCCCAAATAAATAACTTTATTAATATTATAAGTACCCAAAAGTACATATATACAAATAGCTTAATATTAAAGCCAGATTTCTGGCCTATAAACACTGAGTAAGTTAGAAATCCTTACTGCCTCAATATATATTTGTGGTTAATGACAACTCTTGCAGGGAACTAGTAAAACAGGAATAAGGGGAGGAAATTTCTGTGAACAGTCTTGCTCAAAGTTTATTCTGATCATCTGTAGCTAAAATGAAGATATCAGACAAGAGCAGCATGAGTGATTAGTGATTTGGAAGGCTTTTTCTAAGATGAGAAGTTAAAAGAATTGAGCTAACTGTAAAAGGTGAAAGAGGGAGCAATGATAAACTGGTTTGTACATCCATTGGACACGGAGAATTACTTACCTGATTTAGTCATTAAGAAAAACTAACAAGGAATAGAAGCTTGGAGCATGCTATCTAGGGAGGTTAATTTTTAATGCAATTTTATTTTATTCATAAAATTACATTTAACACTTAAGAACAGGACTCCCAAAACCTATGCTTTATTCTCTCCCTCAAGACCATAACTATTCATTAAATAGCTTTAAAAACAGTCCAGCCATTTAATTTTTATTCTTAAAACATGATTGGCCAAATAATTTTAAATGAGTAATTCAATAAAAATGCACTTTTTCCACTTAGAAATATAATTCAGAACTGAATCAAAAGCACCATAACACACACAGACAGAAAAGAAAGAATCGAAGAAGAGAAGGTGGAAACGATCGGAGTTAAAGAGGAGCTCAGAGAATAAGGAAACATACCACAAATTAGAACTGACTTGGTCCAACTAATTCACAAGAAGACAAGCAACAAAAAAAGTGTGTGGTGGGGAAAAACTATGTAAAACTACATATAAGCAACGTATCTGCTGCATTCTCCTGCATGCTTGGAAACAAAAGGGAATACACTACCCTACAGCATACATAGTCCCACTCTGCGCTTTCCAAGACTGAGTAATGAACACATACAACTTAATTGCAAGTTTGAAAATACTACCTAGAAATATTTTATGTTTAATGAAGTGCTGAACACCCTGCAAGTTCTGTTGGTTTCAGAGAAGAATGAAGATACTCAGTGTCTCGAATGGCTAGGCTTCACTTGCTCAACCAAATCCACAATATCTAATAGGATCTTAATGTGAAGTCTCTGTCTGAAACTTTGTGCTAAAAAGCCCATTGTTCCACCTGTTGAAACATTTTAGCTTGTTGTTGCATTTAGCCAGAATAAAACAGATCAGTAAACATCATATTCTTACTGGAAGGACACTACTAAATCTCCTTCCTCACTTTTGTCCTAGACCTAGAAATAGAAGCAGGCAAAATAAGGAGGGATTCATGAGAATTTAAAACAGGTCCAGGAGGTCCATGTGATTCTATGAAAGCTAAGCTGTGCATTTCCCTAGGCATCTGTCAAATCTCTCTACCATGGAAGATATTGCAGTGGGATTGTGAAAAGTGTACCTTTGCAGAAGTCATGGGCAAGGCAGAAAAACTAAAGAAAATAGAAGGAAAGCCTGAATAACTAAAAACACAAGGATGGAAGGGAATTGCATTTGGGAGTTGCAACAGGGAAATTTTCTGGAGTCTGTGTAATTGATGACTAGAGAATAGTAGATAACCTAGATGAAGCCATTGTGAATGAGATTCACTTTTAATACACTACTGCAAAAAGGTGATTGTAATGAGATGAGCCACCTCCTTTAGACTATTAAAAAAAAATAATACAAATAATCTATGTGGAACTCTCCAATCCTGTTTCATTTGCTGACTGATCAGTGAAGAGATTCAGTTCGTTCAATTTGCTATCATGCATTTGTATTTTACTGGTAAGGGTTAAAAAATAAAACCCAAACAGAAAGCCCAACAATATGAGAACAAAAATGTGATGATTCCTAGAGGTATAATCCATGATTCAGTTTAACTGAACAGTTGCTTTATTTTAGAAAGCAGATTTTTACTATTAATAAGAAGAGCATACCTCAGTTAATGGCAAGGACAGAGCTGGAGCAACAGACAGCAGTGCTTTGACTTCAGATAAACACCTTTTAGCCATTTCCTAATAGTATAAAACAAGAAAAAACTAATGCTTAACTATCAGTCTCCTCTGATAAGCTAACAGATGGCTTAGCTTTACAAAATTTTTCAGAACAATCAGGTTTTAGGTTATTCTGATTCATTCCACAGCCAAATAAACTTTAGTTGATGAATATACATTTTCTGCAACACAAACAGTTGTGTTTGCTGTACAAACACAAGTGCCCAAACTTTGCAGTTTCTACTGAGGCAAAACTGCTCCTGGCTGAGGTGTTAAATCAGTGAGCTTTTGCTATGTGTTTACTGAAGACATTATAAACAAACACCCTGACAAGATGATATTTATACATGCATAATGCATGGCATGTTAATCTTATTAGTATTCTAAACACTGGTTTTCCAATTACTGATATATATTAATGAAACCCTTCAGGTAGTCAGAAACACCCACTAAAGGACAGCTCTGTCTACTCTCCCGAAAATGCTGTGATTGGCCAAAACATCATTTGTTCTCCAAGCTGGTCAAAATACAACCTTGTAATAATGGCACGGTGCACAATTGTCACTGTTTCATAGCATCCGTCAGACAAAATGACAGCCTCTACATCATTAATCATTTCATATAATAGATATAAAGTGAATCCTGTCACATGATAAATGTCTCCCACTTGGAAAATAAACGTCTATTTTGCCTTGGCATTTATCAAGCTGTAGTTATGCTGTGGCAACATCCAATTCCAATGACATTATCTCAAACAGACCACATGGAAAATTCTGAAATTACCTCTTTTGTGTGTGTCTGTGGGGGGAGTTATTTGGTTGAGGACCATAGTCAGCCTTGCTAATAAAAAGGAAAGAGGAAGGTGACGTAGAGAAAATGAAAATAAATTCACTCCAGTTTTAGTCCTCTCTCAATAATGTTATTAGAAGGTTCTTATTTCAGAAAACACCACTGGTGATTTTGCATTGAAGATGTGTAACAGGCTTTTAAAAACTGCTTTTGGGTTGATTGCCACGCTAATTTAACACTCTGCCAAGTATTTTCAGATATAGGTTACTATTAAGCAACAATTTTCAAATCTATGTACCTGAAGACGTAGCCTTTATTTTCAAGTGAAAGGTTGAAGAAGCCTCATATTTTTGCAAAGTGATAAGCAATATACTAGTAAAAGTTAGATATTAAATGAAAAGTGAATATATTTCAACATTTCTTGAAAGGCATGAGGGAAATTTAATCTTTTATGTCTACCTTCCTGTCATTTATTTCCCCAAACCAGACATCTTAAAGTCAGACATATTTAAGAGCACAACTGTTCCCACTTACTTCTGTTTTTTCATCAAGATGCACTTTTGCAACATTCATTTGGGGTTTTTTTGAAGGAATTGTTGCCAAACTTTCACTTTGATCAAGAAAAGTTGCAGAATTTGGAGTTGAAGACAAGCTTTTAGAACTATGCATCAACATTTCAACTTGCTGCTTCAAATTAGATAATTTATCCCGTAAAGAAATAATTCTGAAAGAAGAAAAGATTTTTCATTATTGCCATTATAGAAACAATGAATATTTTTGGTTCAGGTTATAGTTAAACATAGTTTACTACATACTGATTAGGTTCTACACGTTCTTTCATTTCAAGACTGATATCATAATTTTACAAAATGTTTTCTATTAAAGAAAGTGGAAATATGGAATGCATTAGTTTTTGCATTAGAAATTATAAGAAGAGTATTTTAAGTATGTCTCTCTAAGAAAAGATTTTCTTATCCAACCAGCACAGAGGTGGCAGTGGCTGCAACTCTTCTTGGCCTGTCATTCCTTCTCCTTCACTTGCTCAGCATTCCAAAATTCTGAGGCTAGGTGAATGACAAGGAAGTAATGAAAAACACCATAGGATGTAAAATCAAGGGTTGAATTTGGGTCTACAACTGAGAAAAACTCTTGCATGCTCAGAGTTGTAATATGGAATGGAGGATGTAGCTGACCTGGTGAGAGAAAAGGAATAACTGCTGGGACTGCTTCTTCGACTTGCTAGCGGTTTCTCATGTTGCTATGCCAGTGTCATACAATTAGCATGTGTTACTCAGTTCTTTAAGAATCAAAATTAAAATGCTAATGTATTAAGCAGGTACGTGTTTGGATGAGTTTAACACTGTCTAAAACATCTTACAGTTTTTATAGTGAAAAATCTCTGAAAAGCAAAACTGAATGCTTTTAAAGATTTACAGCTTTTTGATATTTTGTACTTTTATTTTCCCTCCTCCTAAATCGTTGACCGATCTTTAATACAGCATGAAAAAGCAGTATGAAGTCAGTGATTATTTACCTATCCAACGGAATCCACAAGTGGCCTGAAAATGTAGACATTGAACTCAAAGTGTTGATGTTGCTAATCTTGACAGGCTTTGTATTATAAGCATAAAGAAGCAAGACCTGTAAAAGAGATGGAATGGGTAAGCTATAATGCAGTATGGTATAGCAGACCTGAGCTATTTCAGTGATACAAGATTAGAATAACTATTAAATACAGTGTACTGATGAAGATTTATATAACTGACTCAAAAAAAAGGGGGGGGGAGTGTGGCCGCAGGAATTTGTACTATACTCAGCTTATATAGGTATTAAAGCAATTTCATTATGGATAGAATTTATATGGGTTTGAAAATTAATTATACCCCACAGAGTCACCATCAAGGTCCCCGTGTTGTCCTGATCCTGGTTAATCAATCCCACTTACACTCATGTCCAAAGTTCCAACTTCAGGTAGGACAAACAGAGAACTTTTACAGACTTTCTAAAGGCTCTATATAATTAGTTAAATTTGCTGTATGGTCTTGTGTACGGTTATCATCATACTAGGTTTAACTCCATGAAGTGCACATACCTCATCAATGTAAGAGCACAAAAAAAAATGAAATAGAATGTTCTCATCTATCACTGAAATAATTTGCTGTTATGATTGGAAAAAATCATAACAGCTTTCTAGTGGTACCTAAATATTTTGCCTATATAGAGAGTGTCAAGAATACGGCATTCATATATTAGTTATTTTCAAGAGTTGTCTTTGGATCCCTAATGATCTGTATGGTCCTGCTAAAGTAACCTGCAAAACTATATTAAAAAGTACATTATTTGTATTAACTTCACAAGGCTTCTATATCAACTTACTAATAGAGATGAAAGGGTCTAGTAGAAAATTTGACACTGGTTTGCTGTGTCAAAAGGTTTGGAGATCATGGATTTCTATTACAGTAGCAGAAGTTTTACCTACATGCTATTTGCTTGTTTAAAAATAAACCAAGTTCCATGTCCTAGTCGCTTCCTTTCCTTCAACCTTCCAATCTCTCTCATCTTTCACATTTACTCTGATTTTTTAGGGAATTGAGGTTAATGAAATCCCATTTTCCCTGTGTATAGGTATCTTTGCTTTTCTAACAGCCTCCCACCAAACAGTATTGTTGGAACGTATTTGTCAGCTCTAACCAAACTTAACAGAGTGGATGTCCTAAAGACATCAAGGACCTGCAACACTCATGAATACGACATGTCCTGAAAACTCTGTATGTTCAACAAAGTATTTCTTTGGCCTGCCACTGAAAAACTGTCAGGGCATTCTATTTGTCCTGCATGGTAGGTTTGCAGCACAGTAAATACATAGCTCACTGCTGTCCAGCTTGCCAATCAGCATATACATAATTCAGTTAAAAAGCTGATCAGTCATAACACAAATATTAATTGGAAATGGGATGTAATTTGTTCCAATACCTAGGGAACTGCTTTGGTGTAGTTATACCTTAGTCTCTGTATCATTTGACGGCTTTGCCAGAGAAGGAATGTACCACTGAATGTTAATTTCCTTATTTGAAGCATTTGCTGCCCTACTCTCCATCTGACTGTCTGCTTCTGTGATGACAGAAACTGGAGAAGCTGTTCTCACATGTGACATCTCTGATGTAATTCCAGTAATTTCAAGAGACACCTGAAACACAGAAGAAAATTTTAAATTGTATTTTTTCTAGTGTAACATGCAAAATCTGGTATGATCTACAGTCTATTAGAATCAGTTTGACTTTCACTCCTGCACAAATTTATTCTTATTTAGATAAATGAATTATTTTTAAAAGTGTCTATTTTACCAAGTTAAGGCTTTTCAAATTTCACATGATGAGACATTTCTAAAGGTAAGGCAAAGGGCATCTGGGCTGACTTAGAGACTCCTACAGTAACAGTGATTGTTACCTTTGACTTGTCTTCCTTATGGCGTTACTTTTTTTGCTAAAAGAAATCATTTGACATGCTGACCATACAAAATTTAGTGATGAAAAAGCTATATGTATTGATATATTGATAATTAAAATAGTAATCTGAATGTTATACTAATGCTTTATGTTTACTTATTTGTTTTCTCATTAGTTGTGCAACTAACAAAGGGTGATACCAAAAACTCAGTCACTTAATTTGTGAGGATCTGTCATATATTTACTACAATATATATGAAACATTAGCAGGCTATTCATCAAATAGTTACTGTTTGGGTGACATTTATCAATGAAGTAATGGAGGAATTTTGTCAACCTACATTAATTTATGAATAAAAGCTTTATCAAAAATTGTAAAATATTTGATTTAAAGGCTGAACAGCACCATACCATTTCTACTTTTTAAAGTGTTACACAGATCTGCAAAGAACAGAGGTGGCCAAACAGTAATGTTTTGATGGAATGCTGAAGCTATTCGAAAAGGCCATTAGTAGCTCCATTGAGTCCAAAATGTGGACACTGAAACCAGCTGCCTTGGGAGTTAGTTCTTTTTTTAATTTTGAATGTTTATTGCTGAAAAAAAAAATGGAGAATTTTATTCATTTTATTTTCAGAAAATACAGCTCATGAGCAATACAGGGCAGTAAATCCAGGTGGGCAGAAGATGGATTTTCCACAATGATATAATCTTACTTCTTAAAGCCAGTTTCCATCCCACACCAAAATGCAATAGAAGCGAAGATAAAGATGAAGTCATGCATGCTGAAGTCATGCATTCAAGCGCATGGCTATGCCTTCAGCATGGCATATTACAATTAACTAGGGGTGATCCATGTCACATAGACTCTAAACACAGAGGCAGTGATAACAGCAGCCATAACCCACAGTTATGCCATGAGGTGTGCATGGATCACCCACTTAGTACAAGGATCTTCCACATTTGGGATCTCCTGCCAGCATGGAGTGTGAACAAAATGCTGAGAAAACACATATACAGAAGTGGGAAAAACCTAATTTATACCATGTCCCCGAACTGGAGCTCTTAAAAGTCCATTTTATAATATATATTTCTTTCTAAAATGCATGGTATGTTTTCTTTTTCCCTAAACTGCATCTTTTGTTTTTTTATATCATGTTGAATCTTTTTGAGAAAGGATATTACAACTGCTTTTGTCAAACTGGAGGGTTGCTGAATTATATACATAAATATTTATCTATTCATCTTTCTCAAAAGCCTGAAAACAACAAACTGGCTTAGTTCAGTGTTTCGACTCCTACAGGCTGGCATGAACTTCCCCATTCAAGAGGGACAGGGAAATACTAGAAAGAGTCCAATGGAGAGCTACAAAGATGATGAAGGGACTGGAACACCTCTCTTAAGAGGAAAGGCTTCAAGACCTGGGGCTGTTTAACCTGGAAAAAAAGACTGAGAGGGGATCTCATGAATGTTTACAAATATCTGAAGGGTGGGTGTCAAGTAGAAGGGGCCAGTCTCTTCTCAGTGGTGCCCTGTGATAGGACAAGAGGTAGTGGTAGCAAGGTGAAATACGGGAATTTCCATCTCAACATGAGGAAAAACTTCTTTACTGTGAGGGTGACAGAGCACTGGAACAGGCTGCCCAGAGAGGTTGTGGAGTCTCCTTCTCTAGAGACTTTCAACACCTGCCTGGATCTGTTCCTGTGTTGACATGCCCCAGGCGTTCCTGCATTGGCAGGGGGGGTTGGACTCGATCTCCAGAGGTCCCTTCCAACCCCTACCATTCTATGATTCTATCAAGTGGGATAAAATACAAGCAAGCAAAATGTAACAGGGCACACATTTTTAATTATAGCTTCCTTAATGTAATTTGGATTCTTTGTTCAGCAAAGCTAAAAAACCTTCAAGAGTCAAAAGCAAAATTAGAAAGACACATGTAAGCAAAACAACCTTGTACATGGTACAGAGTAATTCTTTCAAAAGTTGTATCTGTTCGTGCTGTTAAAAATCCCAGTATCAAATTACAGTAACATTTTAAAAATAACTTATACAGCCTCCTGAATAGTTAAAGCTTCTAAAAATGTTGTGATAAAAATCAGTGAAGCTTAGAATTAAAAAAAAGTAAGAGCTTTATGCTTGTTAGCTGTCTACAACAGTGAAGCTAACACATGATTATGCAGCTTGCACCTGTCACGAACATGACAGTAAGCTCTGAAGCTTATTATTCTAGGACAGTGTAATACTAATTATGTCAAAAAAAGAGCAGACAGAATAAAATATTTTTTGATATATGATGGCTGTTATAAATGTCACATACCATATATTTACAATTTTTCAGTGGCACAGTCAGCTCTTTGTTGGGAAATGAGTAATGATATGCTGTCCAACACTGCAGAAAGTTCACCAACTCCAGAAAAGCTACTTGCACAAAAGAATTTTAATTCATTTTTATAAGATAAGTTCTCAGTCCTCAAGGCTCTCTTGTCTTCATCTCATACTAAACATAATAGGTAAAAAATAAACCATAGAGAGTAACCTGTCATTTTAATTTTTTAGTGTTAGGATAATTATTAATGTGAGAAGTGGGATGGAGAAACATTGAAGACAATTATTTTTACACGGAATCTTTCAAGACTTTTAGCTTTCAATATTAAATATATATGCCATGGTCAGCATAGACTCTAGAATTCCAAGTCAGGATTTCTCCGAGTAATACAATCTGAGCTGCCTACATTTGAAAGCTCAAATAGTCTGTTCACAAGTCAAAAATCTGAAAAGATTGATTTTCTAGCCAGCTGATAATTAGTGAAAAAAATTGTCACACCAGGCCTTCAACAAATTTTGAGAAAGCATAAATTATATATTTTTTGAAAATCATGTTTTCATTATAGACCAAATTAACAACATAGAGGCTTGCACATAAAAATTACAAGCAAACATCAAGACATTTTTGGTATGAGACACGGAGATGTACAATATTAAAAGCCTCAGACCTACTGATAATACTGCCAACTTACTTAAATCATAATAAAATCTTCTTAAATACCATTCTGCTTAATCTTCCAGTGTCTAAATACACTGGGCATGGGATACAAATACTTTCTGTAAGAATGACTAACACAGGATATTGGCATTTTTTAACTATGTGCTCCACTCCTTGCACAGGATTTTGGTTTTGCACTGATCCATTGCATTATAAATTTCATTCTTCTATAGTGCTCTTAGAAATATCACCATTGGAACTAGCAAGAATCTGAGAAAAATGCAAGTATAAAACATATTTTTGAAATATTAGAAAGAAAATAAGTACCTTTGAAGAATCAGCTGGCCTACAAAGTGGCAATTCTACATCATGTAGCTCTTCTGGGAAATTCTCAAGACAACACATTGAATATTCACACAAATGTTTCTTAAAAAAGGAATGCATTTGTGCTATGCGTAGAACAAGCCCTGTGTCAAAAACAGAACTAAGGTGTCCATCTCTTGCAGAAAATGATCCAAGTCTTGATTTAGGGACAGCTTTAAAAAGAGATTTTTTTATTACATTATCATTTGCCATTAGAAAGTAAAACTTCTACAGCTACTCAATATTCATAAATTGTAAAAAGACAGTAAGATATGTAAAACAATTCAAGATCAAATAAATGTATTCCCAACAATTATACTGATTGTCCTTAAATATTACTAGGTTATGCTATTTGTATTGCAGTTTTTCACTGGAGAGCTGATAATGAAACAAGCTCTGTCCAGACATTATAAAATAGCATAAAATGGGAAGTGCAGTTTTGAGGTTTAGGTACCTAAATTTAGATGTGTAAGCATCAGTATGTTCACTAGATCTCTAAGCACCCACTAGAATAAACGCTTATTCATTCAATAGAGTCAAATTAGCTCTTGGAGCAATTATGACCCTAATTTAGATGGCTATTGGCTGAAGCTGAGTTGCTCCCTAGGCTCCAACATTGGTAACTACAGCCGAGATACACACACACATTTTGTAGCCCTTACTGTCCTAATTGTTCTGTGGTCATGTAGAATACTTTCATTTGGTGCTGGAAGGAAAAAGTCCAACCCTCTCTGAAATGATTATTTTCAGAGTTGATAGGTTTGTCTTGAGGCAGCACCTCTACATACAATCTAGTTCTGTTCTCACCTATCAGGTCATCACTTGTATATCCAGCAGTTGGCCATCAGAAGTAGTTGCATAGTATTAGGGCCCTGAAATAATGGATTCTTACTCTGTTTGAAAGGTCCTGTCTATTACCATCTTCTGTTTACAGTGAAATAAACCAAGTGTGTACATAACATCTGGGGATTTAGTCAAAACACATTCAGTAATGCTCAGCCTTCCCGTTTACACTACTCAGTTCTCACAAACAGGCCTGCAAACTGAACAGAGTTTTTACTGATGTGACTTAAGCCTGATGTATCTAGAACTAAAAATGAATATAGATTATTAATTTTTTAAAAAAAGAGTTTCAGATATAGTAACAGCAATTGAGTTTTGATGGATGCTTATGAATAATTATGAAAAAAAAAGTAATATATTCACTTACATCACTTGTAAACTGACATAAATCTTGATTTCAGTGAAGATATTTTTGCATTTATACAATTTAATGGAACTCAAAATGAGACTATTTCAGGTAATGGCTTTTGAATCTGACTGTTGCCCCCTGAGAAAAATATCTCACCTATGGCAGTTTTCTAGAAGGAAGAAAAAGTCATACCAAATAGAATGCTTGTGTTATAAAGTCTTTTTAAGTAACTGTGATAGCGAATTAAGTGAACCCATGTTACTCTCTCTTTCTTCTGGCAGGCCTTGGTGGCAAGGCTTTCTATTCCTTCACTTTGGCTCTGCTTGTCTTGTGGGATTTGTTTGTTTTCAGGAGACGATGCTTTGGGACTTTCAGAGACAACATTGTATCCATCTGCAAATCCAATCACAGTTCAACAATACGTATTTAGTGAGTGGTTGCAATTCAAAAAGCTATTTTTGCATAGTGTTGGAATTGACTATCTGTAACTAAAAACGTAAGTTGTGAAGCTGGTTAAGTTTTATGTAACAGGAAAATTCCTTCTATACTGCTTTAATATTAGTCGAACTAGTAAAGAAAATATTTCTTAGCTCATGGCCAGAAATCTGACTGGCTCTTGCAAGAAGGCAAAAGGGGTGGAGAGCAAGGTGCTCTCACTCTTTAATTTAAATATAAACCCATTATTTCTGTACATTGTTCAATAGCAGATGTTTACTAAATGGAAACAATAGTAGGTGTCACCAGTCTTAATTACAGCATTAATTATAGCCACCTGAATTCTGAGTTAGGTACTCTGAAATGTTTATTCTTAGCTTCAATCCAGTCCCTTTTAGAAAGTAAGCACATTATCAAGGAAATATGTTCTTGGCTATGGGCTAAAAAAAAAAAATAATCTTAATTTATTGTGCTGCCTAAAAGTTACGCAACAAGAGGAAACCCAGTATCAGTATAGTTACCACTATATCACCGCTTATATTCAGTATTTTTTTCCACTGTATTATTACGTGGCGCTCTCAGAATCCCACACAGCTCTTCTGCTCCATTTCTCATTCCAAACTGAACAAAAATTATGTTACAGTAATTCCTAATAGTAAATTTCCAGAAAATAATTATGTATGCTTCTACAAAATCTGAATGTTTCTATTATTCCTGATATTTCACTGTCAATTGTAAAAAAAAATAATTTAGTTAAAATGGTCATATAGTTTATAGATGAAACTTAAACAATGTGTTTCACTCATGGTTTTACAGAAAATATCTAGCATGCTGTGCTGATTATTTCCATTTCAATTTACCTTTATATATTTTTGACCTACTATTGGTTTTCTAAATTTTCTATACTTCTTTGTATGGCCTAACAGAACTATCAGGAGAAACACCTGCTGCATTTGCTAAAAGGAAGAAAATATCTGTAATTATAAGCAAATGGAGCTAGTACAAAACAATCAGACTGATAGAAAGTCTCAGCATACAACACTTGTTTTCATAAACCAATAAAAACACATATGTTTAAACAGTGTACAGTAAGCAGACATTGCTCAGCTTTGCTAGTAACTATCAGGCAGAACAATTCAGTCTTTGTCAGTCACTTGGGATGATTGAAATTAAGGCACTGAATCAAAATGTTATCACCAAATTAGTGGTTCCCAGTGTTTATATATTAGTTATTTTGCCTTAGCGTTTATATATCTGGTAACCATTATCCCAGAATTCCTAGTTTCACTGTTTGAGTTTTTTTATTTTAAATAAAAACTTCCTTTTCATCAACTCCATTAGCTGTAAAATAAATGCAGATGTTGCAAAAAAACCCCAGGCAAAGTTCTACCAAACTAAAGGAAGCACATCTAAATGATAGTCCATTGGACTGGAAAAACAGCAAAATTTTTTTTATTATACCACCTTTGACTTTTAGAATACAGTACCCAGGCAGATCACTTTGCAAGAGTTTGGTGTTCAGTTTTTGTTTTTTGAAAGTAGATCAGTATATGCACTCTGTCTTTCTGAGCCACAGTATGCAAACAATGAAATTTTTCTTAACCTATTGAACACATGCACAGGCTGGTACTTAAAGACCCATTAGGTCTACTCAGTATTTTGTACTGCTATGCAGGATGAGGATTTTGGATTTACTTTCCAAATGTGACTTATAATTTTTGATTAATGAAAACTAGATAGTAAATTTATTATTGGATTACATGGCATAGATAGAATACTAGTTATTTAATGTTCTAATATTACTAGGTATAAAGGAATACCAGATAAGAAATCTCTGTATGAAGCAAGAAGATCCATGGAAGCAAATTCTGGGATTTTCTGTCGCACTGCATCCTTCATGCAGTGTTCTTTAACCCTCTTCATTCCAATTAATAGCTGAGAAGCAAGCGCAGCCTCACTGACCTAAAAATAATTTTTTTTATTCACAACAAGTTCACTACAATATTTATATAGATTTTAAAATCTGAGAGTAGCAAGATGATGACAAAAAATTAATTAACATACTATAATTTTGAAGTCAGGAAATATTCTATTTCTCGCTGACATATGGTACATACTATGCTTAAATAAATCATTACTGCTGACAGTTTAATTACTACATAAATGATTTCAAATCAGATATCCTCACCTGGATGCTACCAATGTCTACCCACATGTCAAATACATGTGCACACATATCAGGCATTTTATTTACACTGAATCAAAGTTGAAGTAAGCAAAGTCAAATCTGTCCAAGAGAGATTAAATACACTATTCTGACAGTGTCCATTTTCATTTCCTCAAATAAGCCCCGTGCCAGAAATTTCGGGAAACATCAATTCTTGTCTTCTTTGTTTGTGTAAGTTAGAAAAAAAAAATTACATCATCAGAATATTGCACCAACCTGTGTAGCTGCTCTTACTGCAATCCAGGCTTGTACTTTGTAGCCTTCTGATTTCAGAGCCCCCTCAGGAAAAGAGAGGTCCTCAGAAGAGATCTAAAATTATACACCAGTTCATCATTAGTATTGTAAATGCATTATGGTAAAATATATTTTAAATCTAGGAAAAAGTCCTCCTGCTTACAGAATTAGTGGTTTATTTGCAAGCTGTAAAAATCAGCATTGATTGTAAATCCATGGACTAGTTGCTAAAACTGAAAAAAACCTACCCAGACCTCACTCATTGGCTGCTCCTATACAAGTTTTCTTGGAGCAGCTCATGCTACGGTCACTACTGTATACAGTTTTGCAATAATTTTCCATTTTCTGGAATCTCAATTACCTCCTTTCTCTCGTTACACACACTACACTTTGAATCTATGGCTTATAACTGATTTAATGTGGTTAAAGCCTTCTGTATTTCTCACGCCATCACTCATATTTGTACTGAAAAATTGAAATCTGGTAAAGTATAAATATTAGCACTTAAAAACCAGGTTTTAATGTTATGTTTTCTTTGCAAAAGAAAACCATTGGTTCTGGTTCTTCATATTTCATGCACATAAATATTTTAAATATTATCATTCAATTCAATAAACATGAGAAATAACATCAAACAATAACATTCTACTGCTGTACTATATGATTTCTGTGTGTGATTTTTCTAGTAGGATTTTCAGTATCAGTATGATTTATAAGTTACTGTAAGTAAAGTTCTGGCAAGGTGCAAAATGTTTTAACAGAAATGTATTTCCTGCTTTGAAGAGGCTGCTACCCAAAAGATAGAAAACATACGTTTGATTTGGAAGGCACCATCTTATCTGTCTGTGACACATCCTCATTATTTGTGGCAAAATGCAAATATAATAGTGCTATTTCAAGGTATGATCTCCTTATTAACCTGTGCAAAACAACACACAGATCAATCAGTGTTACTATCAAAGTAAGCATTACAATGATACAGTCTGACTCTTGCATAAGACTAGACAGATAGCCTCACCAAATAAATCTAAATCATTCATCCAGTCCTCATCATCTACTTAAAGCATATCTTCTTTCAAAAAGCCATGTGATAATGTTTTAAAGTCTTACTGAGTCTAAAACCTCCCTATGATATGCTTAACAAATAACACACTGATCTAAGAGTATGTCAAATATAATTTGCATTATATGAAACAGATATCCCATAACCTTCCTCAAGGAAGGTTTCCCTGAATTCAGGTGGCTGAATTTGGATATGGGTCTTACAGTCAAACTCTTCCAAGAATCAGCAAAAATACTCAGAGACCAAAACTGGTTTTTCTTCACAGGGCTCAGCTATTTTTACTGTTACTTTATAAACCCGGCAAAAATAATAGTCATAGAATGGTTTGGGCTGAAAGGGACCTCTAATGGTTACGTAGTCCAAGCCCCTGCAGTCAGCAGAAATATCTTTAACTAGATCAGATTGCTCAGAGCCCCATCCAGCCTGATCTTGAATGTTTCTGGGGAGAGGGCATCTACAAACCCATCTGGGTAACCTGTTCCAGTGTTTCAACACCCTCACTGTAAAAAAATTTCTTCCTTATATCTAGTCTGAATCTACCCTCTTTTAGTTTAAAACCTCCACTCCTTGGTCCTACCTCTAAAAGCCATATTAAAGAAAAGCCCCATCTCTCTTATAATCTCTCCTTAAGTATTGAGGCCACAATAAAGCCTCCCCACAGCCTTCTCCAGGCTGAACAACTCCAACTCTCAGCCTGTCCCTATAGGAGAGATGTTCCAGCCCTGTGATCATTTTCATGGCTCTTCTCTGGACCTACTCCAACAGGTCCATATCTTTCTTGTGCTGAGGACTTAAGAGCTGGACTCAGCACTTCAGGTGGGGTCTCATCAGAGCAGAGCTGAGGCAGAATTACTTCCCTCGACCTACTGAAAATCTCTATATCTGAAGCTCTCCAATGTTTCTATTCCCTATAGGTTTATAACGGACTTTTTATGCAGGTTCCTCCTGGCTCTGTAGATCTCTTCAGATCTCCCTTAGGAATTAGCTTTCCTAAGCATAGCAATACACTCCCGCTCATGTAGTTAATACTCTGGACAGAGTAATATTGCACAGAGAACACTATTTATACACTACAATAAATTCCAGCTTTGGTATGATTTGTGTAAAGCAAATTGCAAAAGTCAAAGAGCGCTGTATAGATAGGACAAACTAAGTGGGAAGATGGCAAGTTGTACACTTAGTTGGTGAAGTTGATGACAATTTCCTTAACTTTCTAGTCTTGCCCACAAAAAAAGGATATGAGACATCAAGAAGCAACTTTAATTAAACAATCCAATAGCTATCAGAGGGCTTGCATAAAGGTGATTAGAAAGTTTAGTTCTCTAAAATAGAACAAACAAGGTCCATCGATGTGGCTGCACATTCTTTTAGAAAGATGGTAGCGAATTAAGGAAATGTAGCAAATTAAACTTGCAAAACATCACCACAGTCCATTTCTGTACTATCCTCCATCATGCTGACTGCTTATAGAGGTTTATTACTATGCTACTGTGTTCCAAGTTATGGTTGATTAACTAAAGTAACAGAACACCCAAACAAGCAAGGTAAATTGCTGCCTTTACGCTGTCTGTAACCAGACATGGCTATTATTCATTAAGACTGGTCAAGAAACTGAAAAGAACCTAAAGTCCAATGTATCAGAGCTGCCTGACAGAATTTATTGGCTGGCTTGGCTCAGCTCTCCAGGCATCTTCTATGCTGATAACTAATGCCAAAGTCACTGTCCTGATATCTGTTACAAACACATTTCCTATGCTGCTTCTGCTTCTGTTCTGACTGCTAACCTTTTCAAGCTGGATTTCTATTATCTGGAAGGGGGCAGACCATAGCTCGTCTTCTGAAATATGAATAAAACTGTTTAATTGATAGCTCTGTTCTGGATGTTGACAGAGAGGGTACAAATTTGGAATTAGGACTGAAAGCTATAACTTTGTATACTCTAAAGTATGCTTTTAAATGTACTCAGCATTTGTTTTAAGACAGTAAATATACAGTAGCTCTAATATACTCCAATAGAGGAACTCTCCAAAACATAAAAGATATTTTATAATAGAAGTCCCACATCAAATGTCAGTAAACTGCAGAAAACCTATATTCATGTGTGATTAAAATTATTTTGAAAGTTATATAGCTTATTTCTTACTCGAACTTTTGATCATGTTCCAGGCTGAGTTGTATAGCTTCCAATAGGGTTTCAGCAGCTCGAGATGACTTGTTATTGCCTGCTTCACATATCTGGCGTTCCACCTTACCTAAGAAAGAAATATAGAAATCACATTTGCAAGATTTGTAGTTTCTTTGTTTTTCTGGAAAACGCAACTTGGTTTTCCCCTCCAGGGAAACTGAACAAAATAGTGAATTATCTTTTCCAGTTTGTTTAAAATGTAAGGCACAATGCTTGTATAGCAAATCACTTCACAGAGTAGCTAAAATAATCAAACTTTGGAATCATAATGACTCCTAATGTGTAGTGATCCTAATTAGAAGACCATTGTACATGGAAGAGTTAATGTACAGGCACACGCCTGTTCTGTGCTGCATTATGCTTCACATAATGTGGCCTTCAGACCCGGTGTTGTGCTGTGCACGTTCCTGAGCCACAGGATAAATGTACCCAGTCAGAAGAGTAACAGAAGAGCCTGTTGTCAGCTTCTACTCAGGACTACAACTTACACCATCTGCCCCTTCTGTAAAAGTGTAACAAGAAGTTCTTAGCTGAATATGCTTTTTGTTTGACAGTAGAAATTATGAATATAATTGTTTTCTTTGAAGAAAATCAGAAGATGGTAATGATGCAAACTTTCCACCCACAGGATCTGCACGTTGTGCTACACTCTGATCAGAAGCGCGTTCTATACTGCACAACTAGGGGCTCTCAGCACCTGAAGGGATATAAGATTATTTACACTATCCTCTTCTTCTTTATAGTTTTAACTTCAATAAATGGCATTTTAAGAGATACTTTATAGAGTCTTGAGTGCCTTCCTAGCTGGGATTCTAACAAATCCTAAAAAATCCCAACAACGCCACTAAAATCCAAATACATGCAAACACTGTGCAATTCATGAGCTTTCTTAAATCATTTAGGAAAATTCTTTCTGAGCTTATCTTCTTTAGTTCAGACTGATGCAAAGAAGATAATTAACTTTCTACAGTGTCCTTAATCTCATTGGCTACAACCTTTGATCTCTGATAATATACAGGTGGGAGAAGTTCTACTGCAGTTTTGAAATTATTTGTTGCATAATGCATCCTGAACTATGCTGGTGTGACACTAAACACAGGAGAGAGATCTGAAGCTAGACAGGGTGAGAAACACCCAGATCTGTTCTATTTTTACTGGAACACTTCTCCATTTTAAAAGATGGCACATGCATAACATTGTCTAGGAAGGTAATAATGACGTACGAAGTGGAGTTTATTTACCTATCTGAGAAAGAAGTTCAGCTTCCATATCTATTTTTTTTGTTGCAGATGCTCTGCAAAGCTTCAGTGCTGATTCTAAATGTTTGAGAGCATATAGCCATTGCTGTGAATCTTCTCTTGCAGGTGTACAAGCTACTTTTTCAGCTAATGTGTCCCCTAAGGAAAAAAAAAAAAAAAAAGTTCTTACTACATTATTTAATAGAAAACCCATTTATGCAAAAAGAAGTAACCTCTTTAGGGGAAAAAAAAAAGTATTTACTTTTATAATCCAATTCTCAAAAATATGAGTGATTCATGGATATAAATACAGGATTATGATGTTATTTCACTACTTCATGATGCCACTGAGGTTTACCTAGGGCATCCAAAGAAGTTTAGTCTACGCAAATCAACCCTTTCACAAACTATCTGGAGAGACTTACAGTATGCTACTTCATAACTTTATTTCACCTGGAAGTTGTAGGCAAGACTTAAACCTCTCTGAGAAGTTCCAGATTCCCAAATTCCTTGTGTACTAGCCAGTTTCTAAAGGCTTCTTTGATGTATTACATACGTCTTATACTGTACTCCCCAAATTTCATCTGTATTCATCACCTCTTCCTAAAAATGTGGATTCAGAAACAGGAACTGGTCAAAGGTGGCCGTTACTATGAGTGAGTCTGGCCATGACTGCACTGACAAGCAGCAAAGCACAACTAAGGGTGTATCTCTAGAGCAAACTAGCGGGTGTTCAGCAGATGCATTTCATAGTGTTTACTTTGGACTACCTCTATTCTAGTCCTAAGGTCTGAGTAGTGGTTACGGTAGATCAATGTGGCCTGGAGCATATCTTTCTGAAAAAGAAACTGAATACAATAAGTGATTTCTAGATTTTCTAGTCCATTGGAAGTCAGATATACACTAACCTAACTTTAGTAGAAGGAACACAAAGACAATAACCCTTTCCCTATATTTGCTGTACAGCAACAAATCGCAGACAGATTTTAAAGGTTATTTTCTGTTACTATTCAGCATATTTCCAGGATTCTATATAAAGAAAGGTTATTAAGAAAAGTTCTCAAATTTAAGGGTGATAATAATAATAGATGCTATTTATTTTATTGGGATATAGAATTATGGTTATTATTCTGTATGATTTGGCATCATTAGTTCTCATAGAACTGCTTCCAGAGAGATGGTATATACACAGGAAATTTTCACAGAATGAATGCTTTGCACACAAGTTGGGAAAGTATTGTTAACTTCCACTTAAATAAAATTAAGTTCCCATTAGTTTTATCAAGCTATAAAATTTGTATTTAAATCTTTGTTAATTATAATTCCAGTAAGAATTGTACCTTGCTTATACACAATGCATGGAGCCAAAGAGGGATCTACTGATGTTTTTCAAAATATTTCATTTGTATCATGAAAACTATTGATTTACTACATTCACTTCTGATGCATCGGTTTATCTGCTGCTGAAAATAATATGAAAATTAATGAAAAATTTAAAATAATAACAACTTTCATTTTTCTTACCAATTCTCATTTTGACTTGGGCTAGCAAGTTGATATGTGGCAAGTAGATATTTTTTGTAGGTAGGACCAGGCAAGTCAACGTGCCATCTTCTATTTGCCGTTCAATGGGTTCTCCACAAACAAAAATCTATGACAAGAGTATGCTTTGTAAAACCAAGTTGCAGACAAAAAGTTAAATAGCAGTTTGAAAAAGTAAGTTAGGCATTGCAAAACCCTGAAATATCTCTTCTAAAAGAGCACTAGACAAAGGGCTTGATAGTCCCAAACTCCATTATTTCAGTTTGTACTTCTTTGCAGAGCAGTTTGGTAGCAAATGAACTCTTAGGGTTTTGTTTCAAAAAGCAAACTCCCTGAAATCAGTCTTTAAGAAATAGATCTCCCAAGGAACCTAATCCCTAGAAAGAATCTGTCATTTCTACAAAGAAATCTGACATCCAACAAAGGCCAGAAAATAAAAAGAAAAGAAGATGTATGGAACAATGAAACTCTTCTTTCGTGGAAATAAGGCGATGGGGACATGCTGTAAAGTACTAAGTCTCTTGAATGCCAGCAAGTCTCACAAGTGGAGTCTGAAGTGATTCTTACGATTCTTTATTACTTGGGGGAATACATATTTCAATGGAATAAAATTCTGTATTAGGAAATATGAGGAAAGAATTTAATCAGAAAGCTTTTCTTTATAAACTCTATCAAGAATGGGCAGAGGCTGCATATCATTTTTGGATTACTAAATAGGTAAAGGGGCTATTAATATACATACCTCTCACAGATTTCAAGTCTCTTGATTTATCTATTTTTATTGCATATTTAAATTTCTACATGGAAATTATTTCTTTATTCTGATTGTAACAATCTTTCAATCTAAAACATCGTAAACAATATGCTACTTTATATAGATTTTCTAATTCAAATTATTCTAAGTTAAGATACAAAGCTAAATTCTTAAGTTGGATGCTCAAGTGTTAGGAATTTTATGGGATGTTATGTCCTCCTGGAGATGACGAGTACAAAGATGTCCCTCATTTCAAATGGGAAAAGTGAGTGTTCTGCACCTCTTTAAAGTCAAATCACCTACTTCAGTTTTCATGTATGGATGTATATTTTGCAAGCATACACTATTTTTAAATTATTTGAAAATACCAAACTCCTTACATAAGTATGCATGATGAGTGTGAATAAATACATTTAGTAAGATGAATTACTTCTTTACACTATGCAATCTAGAGAAAATTGATGTAATCAGTTAACAGAAATAGCTCTTTTTAATAAACTGTTAAAATAGCTTCCAGAATAAATAATTAAGATTGCTGGAAAGATTTTCAAATGCTGTGTAAATCACCAACAGGTACTCACTGCTTTAATGGTAAGCTCATGTGCCAAAATTAGTAAGTTTAATGGTTCCACTGCAGAAGAGCAATGTTCTGTATCCTCTGCTGTTTGCACTGTCAGTATGTCTGCCAGAAGAAGCATACTTTTCACAAGAGTTAAAGAAGCTGGAGGGGAAATAAATGTATCTTCTTGCAGTAAACTGATGATATTCTGTTTGGGCAAAAACATAAACCAAAGTAGTTACTACTATTTATGAGGACAAATCACACAGAGTGGGGGGAAAAAAAACCAAAATCTGTTTTAGAGGCACTATTTCAAGCTTATTTACTGCTGAAATCAGCTGTTCTGACTACATGAAGAATGCATCAAAGAAAAGTGAACAGTTTCCCTTTTGTGCTCAAACCTGCAAAAGAAGTTTTATGCCCGTCACTGGACGTTTTTCTTGCAGGTCAAGAATAGCAGCTTGCACCATCATTTCAGCCTGAGTCTCTATATCACCAAACGCTTCTGCCTCTAGTATTACTTCTTTTATCACACTTCTGCGTTCAGCCGTGACATTTTCTAAAGGAGAATATATAGTAAAAATACAATAGACAAGACTTTACATTATCTACTACCATTCTTAAGAAGTCACTTCCACACTAAAAAGCTACAGTAAATCTGACATTATAGATTCCACATTTACTATTTCCTGTGACAAATTTACTTTAAAAAGAAAGAAAAAACACATAGTTCTTAAACTGCACTTGGTTTAAGTTCATCCAAATACCTTCTTTATATGTAAGCCAACAGCATATACAATTAGATTTTGTAGATCATATGTCATTTTCACTCATAAAACATACTCAACATGTTATAAAACCTGATCTTAGTTATTATTACTAAATAATAACAGCCTTAACAGGAATTATGCAGAAAAGATTAAATAAGAGTTTGCCTACAGACTTAGACTGTGATTTTGATCCTTAAGTCAGCATCAGAGATTATACTAACTTCATAGAAATAAGGAATGAAAAACATTTTATTCATAATAAAACTGCAACAAATGTATTTTGTAGTATCTCACAAATTCTTTTTTAAAAAAATAATCTGTAACAATTTTAGGAGATATATAGGAACATTTCATTTACTGGAGATATAAAAACTTTTCAAACAAGCATACCTAACTACACTAGAATATTTGAAACTTTTTCTCACAAGTGATTTATCAAAAGATGATGATCATTAAGTGAAAATTCAAATAATACTTTGTGTTCACATACTCTAAGAAGAGATTGTGCTCAGAAATATATTTTCCTATTTCACTAGATAAATTTAATACAAATAATTTCTCAGTGACAATACAGCCCCAGATTAGTGTAAATATTTTTATTTATTAATAAGAATTGTGTCTGAATAGGCTCACTTGCTCATTATAGGCCAAAATTCTAAACCAAAAAAGGGTAGTACCTGCCATATCACCAACACCATGTATCTGTGCTACTAGTGCAGTCACTAACATTGCACGACATCTTAGCCACAGATGGACATTCATACGATCATGTGCTGTTATACTGTGAGGTATTCGAAGATCTTCAGGGTAAAAGTCCTATCAATTTCCAAAAGCAAGAGAAATGTTACTTTCTGAGTCCAATACTTAACTACAAACAAAGCAATAGGGCAGCGACAGTCTAACATATATCAAATTAATGCAAATGTATTACAAATAGTAACATAATTATATCCAGAACTTTACTTGAAGGATAGATAAATATTTGTAATAACAGGAGACCATTTATTATTTAACTTTTTATCTATAGAAAAGAAAGAATTGTAACAAATGACAATTAAACCATTTTTTTTTATGGGAGAGTGCGTAAATATATCTGTATATTATATGTGTCATGGAGAATAATTCTAGCAATTTTAACTTTCTTCTTCTCAAATGGGAACATTACACAAAAGTCTAAGCACATAAAAGTTTAATTTTAGTGCAGAATCAGTATCAAGTTCTGGTAATTCATCAGCTAGAATTTTTTAATTTTTATTTCAAATTTTTAGTGTTTCTGGTGATTATAAACTAGTATTAATGTAATATAATATTGGAAGTGTTTGGGAGAGTTCTCAGCTCAACTCCTTGTTCCATCTTCATATATTATAAACAGTCTATTACTAAAAACCTACAGTCCATATTCTAAACATTTGTTCCAGCAAGCAATAAGCAGACAGTTGCAACACCTGTTTTTCACTTATACAAAAAATCATCATGAATGACTTGCATTCATGCAAATAAGGAAAATAATATCTATAAGTTAGTTACTGGCTACAGGGTAGTCCTAAGAAAATGTATGAGCAAGTGCAGGACAGAAGACCCTGATATGCAATGTGGACAGAGAAAAACTACACTGCATGCAAAAAGTCCAGTCTCATTATGCTCTTGAGAGTGAATATGTGGGGTATTACCAACAGGATTTCTACATTGGCTTTCCAAAGTACAGGTTAGTATCCTTACGTGTTAGACAAGTGAAGTCAGCTGAAAACTTGCTAAATTTGGAACACAGCAATGATGTGAACTGGTTGGTCTGCCTTTTTGAAGAGGATACTCTGAAGAAGGTTTTCAATCAAATAAAAATAAATACTTTAAGTGAATAATACAAGATTTTCTCCTAAAAGCTATTTTTTTCCACTTTGTTTGTTTGGGTTTTTTTAAACAAAGTATTTTAAATGCTGCCATTTGAGAATATACAAATGTAGCCTGTAAATCCTAACCATGCACAAATTAAAATTATGATTATAGAAATAATGAATTTACTACAGGCAAGTAGGTATCTGAAGTATGTCATACATCATTTTCTCCCTAAGTTAATGGTAACCGCATAAGGCAGATGACTGCTTTGTTCTACTATTCTGAAAATCACTCAGTGCTTAATATAAGACCTCATGTAGTAAGAAACAATAGTTTAAAAAAAAAATCCACATACCAAACACTTCCTTTCACCCTTTTCTTCTTGAAAATGTGTCACTTCCATGCTAAAAATTTTTGCATCTTGAAGAAGTCGAATCGCAGAGAGAGCCAAAGCAACACTGTGATTATTAAAAAATACTATTTGTATTGACCATTTTATGCATTTATTATAAGAGACAATTCATTTCTGACTATGTCAGGGATGGCTATCAGCAGTTTTCAATTTTTGCTTTAGTACAACTAAAGAAATTGCACTCGGACTATATTTTTAGCCACTGCAGTATGAAAGTGAGAAAAGAGCAGTAAGAGAAAAAGTTTTTCAATAGCAGACATTACCTGATAATACTGTATAAACGAAGATATTCTGTTGGAGCAATCAAAACAGAACTCCACTATAACTTTCAGTTACACATATCTGTCTTCAGGGATGGGCTTTTAGAAATTAGATGTAAAACCAATGAAAATGACAAAAAATATTGGGAGACATCTGTATCTCATCCACTACTAGAGAGGTAAGAAAACACCTTCCTCCTTAAAGGGTTTCCAGTCTATGGGTTAATACTTCTGTTAAGTCCACATGAAGAAATACTCACAGGATTTTAGTAAACACCATCAACCAAAAATTAGGCAGGTGCCATCCTGGCAAAACCTCATCAGTAAGCAATCACATGACACTGACTCTACTGCCCCCCACCCCCACCCCTAAATCCTTTTCTAGTGTCTGCTCCAAACAGCATCTAGAAAGATACAGACACTATTAGGACTGGTTCAGCATTCGACCCTGCATTTCAAAAAATTGTGAGTTGAGATCTCAACATATTGTTGAGTTTCATAAAATACTAACTGCCAGGGTTTTTTTTCCTTTTTTAGGCTAGCATCTATAGAAATATATGTCTGTAAAAGTGGACTTGATGAATACAGTTAGTTTCACGATATGAAGACATTTGCAAAACCAACATAGTAAGATCTTTTTCATGACAGCATTTCTTGCCCAAAGAGCATGCTATTGAAAATAGTCTGAGAGCTACCAAAACCAATATCTCATGACATTAGTTTCACATCTGTAATTGTAAATTTCCCCCTACATCTGTAAATCTCTATTTTCCTACTCTAAAGCAATTTTGGTTTTGTTTGTTGCTTTTTTTTTTTTTTTAAACAATTCTATTTATTCTTTACCCACTGAAACATATGTTTCTAATGATGCAAAAGTCCCTGGAGGTATCTCTAGCTCACCTCTTAAAATATTTTTTCAGCAGGTTAATTGCTAAAAATGTATAACAAAAATTCGCATCTATGCTGTCTTTATATGCAGAGACTTTCTATATATAGAGTATGTCAGCTACAAAGGAAAAAAAGAAAAATTATAAATTATCATCACCATAAATCCTTTTTACACCATCAGAACACTGTAAAGAGCTTTTAATCCAAGAGAGAGTCAAGATCTGTGTGAATTTACTGCTTTTGAGAAGTTCTAGACTAGTTGTTGTAAAGGCAAAGTTCTTGATTCATGCACAAAGTCAGAACAACAGCTGCACTGCGCTGAAATTTACTCACATTATTCTGCCAACATTTATCTAACCACAGGATGGATAACCTCCAGAGATAAGAGGGTAGTTAGAGTGTTCCTGTAATTTCTGATTCTATCCTGCTTGCTGCTTTTGTGATACAGACCTAGATGGATTACACCAATTCAGCACAAACAGACCCCAAAGTAACTATAAGAACCAAAACTGTTAATATCATGCCTTCAGCTCTCAGAATTCAATCCTTATGAACCTACATCATCCATTTACCTCAGTTTTATTCTACAAGATGAAAACAGAATAAATCAATGTTGAATTTGATGATGATCTTCTTCATAACAATGAAAAAGATGAAACAAACAGTAAGGATAATGCAATGAAATAGGTTTTCCCCTGAAATCAGGCATTGCAGTTAAAATTACAGCAAAACCTGATGTTTTTCAAAGCATTTAGATGCTATGGCTAATACTCGTCCAAACAAGTTGGAGAAGGTGCATCAACCAAGAATATACACAGGCTTTTAAGAAACATTACCCTACCTTCCTGAGCACCACTGCCTCCAGTTAACTGCTGTTGTCAACATTTAGCAATTCTGAAAAGTAGGCCATTTTTACCTATATGCTTACATACAAATTTCATGAGTAAAATGTAGACAACAAGCCCAAAGATTCACATATGTATTGTTTTAAGCAGTAATATATTCACATAAGCAGACAAGCATATATTTGGGTAATTAGAAAGCTCACATACTCAGAGGGGACACCATGCAAGTACTCTCCATGAGATCAATGGAATTAGTCCTATGCACAAACTTGTTCTGAGGGGTAAATTTTTTGCAAGACAGAAGCTGTCAAGTAGAAGCTTCCCTTGATGAAATTTTTGTGACCCTCTTCTGCTGTCAACAAGAATGATGTGTCTATATATTTCCCTTGACAAAATACACAACCTTTTATCAACTGAATCAGAAAGTGACAAGATGATCAAAATAGGAAAGTACAGCTGACTAGAACAATTTCACCACTAAGTCATTTCGCCAAAGGAAAAAATGATGAATTTCTGTAATATCATGCAAAGTTTGATTTCTAGGCTGGCAGGCAGGAAACATTCAACTGTCTGAAGGAAAGTTTCATTTGTATCTGAGGCAGATATATCAACACTTCCCATGGATGGCAGTGCAATAAAATTGTAAAATAGGTTAAAAAAAACCAAACCCCTGCTTTGTTTGTTGGTAGTATTTTTTTTCCCTGCTACCTGGCCACTATCAATATATAAGGCCCATTAAACACCCATCAAAACTTTGAAAGTCTCAAAAAATGATCAATAAAATGCTTGACATCCACTGGAACCCTTGACACTCTAAAACGGCTTCTTCAGTCTGAGACAAGTTATAAACCAAGAGAGAAACTACACTCTAGGATATAACTGCTTGACAAATAGAAGGGTCCTGTGCTGAAAATGGCTTGCAAACTGGAACCAGTTTAAGGGTGAGAAAGATTGTGTCTAATATAGGTTTTACCAAGCCTCATATCAAGCTATGCTGGGTTTATGCACTGGATATTTCATGAGTCTGCATACTGGTCCTTAGTTGCTAACATGGCACTCAAAAGCACAGTGAAGTCACTGTCCAGAGATTTGTTGTTTTCTGTTTGACAAATTTATGGTAAAATAATCTACATCAAAAGGCACTGAAATATTACATGATGAAAAATGTCCACAAATAGCCTACTAGTTCTTACTTCACATCTTCACTAATGACATTACTACTAAATTATGAAAGTCCTAGTATCTGGATTTTTGGGAAACTTGCATCTTTTAAAATAACCTAAACAAAAACCAGGTGAAAGACCATGCTGCAGTACTCTTACTGGTTTTAGTGCAGCAGTCTATACAGAGCTATTTTTTTATTGCTGTACAATACCATATAAAAAAGGAATGGTACTATTTAAAGGAGGTTTGTTTATTCACCTAAGAGAGCTGAGAGAAGAAAGATAGTTTACTTTTGACATAGAAGAAAACATTTATTCTTTGTTAGTTGGGTAA
This sequence comes from Ceryle rudis, assembly GCA_033439905.1. Taxonomy (NCBI): domain Eukaryota; kingdom Metazoa; phylum Chordata; class Aves; order Coraciiformes; family Cerylidae; genus Ceryle; species Ceryle rudis. The sequence goes on from JAAGNO010007506.1 coordinate 37,764, forward strand.
AAAGAAAAAAAAAAACAAACCAACATTGAGGTTAGTTTATCTGTTGGCCTGCTGAATCACTTACCACTTCATCAGTAAGAGTGTTACAGCAATCTTCACCAGTATTTCAAAAATGAAAAAATGTTAATTTTGCTTTTTGCTTTGTTCTTACTACAATGTAATATTTACTGTAATGATTTTGGTGTGTTTAGTCAGATTAGATCTAACAAAAATTACAAATACTGATTACATTCTACATTCTCAATATAGTCTGGCAAGTGATAGTGCTACAACTCTATATTCTGCATCTCAAGCAAACAATTTGTACCCTTAAAGATTTTTCAACCTATAAAAAATGAGATAAAAAGAACTTGACACTGATAAAAATGATGTATTGGTAAATGATGTATTGCACTATCCTTCTTATACAAATTACAGGCATACTATGTAGAAGAATCCTCCTAGCTAGAAGGTCAAAACAATGTTCAGAATTTAATACCTACAAAGAGTTAATATTTTTGTGTATGGCCCATATATTCAAACAAAATAAAAATTGTTTAAAAAAAACCAAAACACAAAATATGGAAATTATAATTTGGAGAAAATATCTGGCAGATCATACTACAGTAATTTACATACTATCACTAACAATATAATTAATGCCTGCTAAAATCTGTTCTAATATGTTAAAGATTACTTCAACAGAGAAATCATAGGCAAATAACTGATAAAATTTTTATAAGTAAAATAGAGCAACAATAAAAAATTAAATGCCAATGTAACATACACTGGTAGATAAACTAGTGGAGTTGTTATGGCTGGTTATTAAGATTTAGAATATTAATGTAGACATAAAGGATTCAAATTAAAAGTTGTTGGATTTTTTTTTTAATCTTTGTGTAATCAAGTCTGTGCATCGTAGGGTTATTCATAATATTACCTGAAAGCTGCTTGATGTCTTTGCAGATGAATAGTAGCAAGCTGAAGTTTGGCATCAATAAGAGCTTCCAAATCATCAGCAGAACACTGAGCTATCTCCCCATTGTATTTGTCCTGTATGTTCTGCACAAGATGGTTAAGACTTTCTTCAGCTTCTATCAGTAAAATCCCCTAAAGAAGAACATGGCATTATATGATTTCAAAAAAATAATGAAAAAAATATATAAAAAAAAATCTTTAGAAGTGTTTTATTCTCTTACAGCTTACTATCACTGTACCCTAAACCAAATCAACTTGAATAAAATATGCCATTTGTATAAATAGCAGGGGGTGTAATTTTGCTTTTTTCAGGTTTACAGATTGAATGTATTGGAAGCAGGAACTTCTTAACTGTGCCTGAATATTGGAATTTATGCTTAACTACATATTCTAAGTATCAATATTAATAATCTTTCATTTTATACCATACTTGATAATTTAATACTATACATCTTCCTATGCCTAGTATTTTTAAACAATAAAACACAATATTAAAATACAACATTAAAGATGTTGCAGGAAGTACTACATTCTTTTCTATTTATACTTTATAGTTTGAAAGATCCTTAAGGACAGTATTTTACTGCCTTTCTGAAAAAATAAAAGCTGTAAGAAGTTGTGAAACAAAATCTAAAGGAAATTTTAAATAAGATCTCGATCATGGAGCTTTCGGCAGAATTAAAACAAATAATTAAAAGGTTTGCATCATCCAATTTTTTGACCAGTTTCCTCAATGCATTCAGAGCTTTACTTATAAAATCTGGAAAAATAGAATGATTAAAAAAAATCAGAAGGGTAAGAAATATATCTTAAATAAGATCCATTCATATTAACATTTCTATTTAAGTTATTTTCAAGATATAATAAAAATTTCATGCTTCTAGTGTATGGCATATACCAATTGCCATATAAAATCATCCTTCATATCTCCAGATGTATTTTGTACATTACTTTGTTTGTAGCAATGGCCAAAAGTAGATACTTCCAAAGTGGTAGATACCTCTGAAAGAATATGTCAGCCCTCAATTTTGGTCATTTTTGCCATGTGCAGCTGCCAAGCATGGTTTACAAGTAAACAAAACAAAACAAAAGCTAAAACCAAAAGCAACAAACAAAACCAACCCCTTTAAACAAAGAAGCTAATAAGATGTGGTATGTTTTCCCCAAAGTAAAGTATCAGAAAGAGGAACATGAAAAATTTAAGGCATTTCACATATGGTAGAAAATGGGTTTCCATTTATTTGTAGAGCGTACTGCCCTACCCTCTGAAAGAAGATGATTTTATGAAATCCTCGAATTCAGTCTTTACCCTTGTTGCTGAAACTGTCATATTGTGACAATATTTCCCATGGAGACCATTTGAAAAACTACACCATCCACCCAGATTTCACGTACAGCTAGTAACATTACAATCCTCCCATCATAATTTCAATTACATTGAAAGCATTAGCAATGTTTTTGGAACAATCTGCATCTTCTTAAGCTTTTATTCCTGAAAAAAAATTACCTTCAGCATGGCCATATTTAATTCATCTTTACATTCAACAAGCTGCACCATTCTGCCTCTTTGTTCCTGTTGTCTTGGATTCTTATCAGCATCAACTGTCAAGTACATTTCAGATTAAATTTCAGAGGTTAACAGTTGGACTTAATGATCTTTTCCAATATAAAAATCTCTATGATAACAGATGCGGAACCAAAGCATTCTCAGTAATTTGAAGAATATGCCCCTTTTTTTTAATATTTGGAATTGAAACTTTCAACATCATAAAAGAAAATCCTTGAAAAATCTTATTTCAGTAATGACTGATTTTTCCAGCAACATTTAATATGAATGTTGTTTGTAATATGAACATGTCAATGCATATGGAGTTATAAGTGGAAAAACTATGCTTGAAACAAGTTGTAGAACAAATGCACTTTTTCCACCACACTTTTAGTTACCTTTTACATTTGATGCTGTAATACTGCTTGGCTCATTCAAACTGTTTTTATCAACAGAATAGACGTGTTTCTCCACTTTTTCAGGTATATTATTTACTGTGGCAGAAAGGCAAATGATGAAATGCATTTTGGCTAGGGTTATTTTATTTATAATTTGTTGGTTGCACAGTGGTACCATTGTTAAAGACAGACTCCAATTAAAAATGTCCTCCAGTGCCTACAAGAAAGTTAACAACGGGGATTATTTGAAATGACACATTTTATATTTTTTCTTTTTTCAAGATGCATTCTGCTTCTATTAATAATGATGTTTATCAACAATTAACAACACTAACATTAGTAATATGCTATTAGTCATTATTGATGAGTTACTGTTTTCCTTTCCAAACTTAAGTCACCCCTTATTAGCACTTGCTACAGCCTCAGTGATCAGTTTTCTAATAGAAGGTGCTTTTATGAGGTTATAGCTATTACTCAGTGCGAGTTCTGTTTTCCTGCATTGTCCATAGCACTCTTTGAGTTAAGATGGTCACAAAAACTATGTGGGTAAACCTGTAGTTCAGAAATTTCAACTCAAAGGAAAGTCTGTTGTTACGATTCACCCTAACTAGGAAGATTAAGCAAGGAAAACAATTCCTGCATCAGAAAATTCTAGCTTTATTCATAGAATTCTTTTGATATTTATTGTAGCATCTTTGTTTTGAGTTTAATATTCTTACTTTAGATTAATAAATTTAGAAGTTGAAAGTCTACACAGCTTTGCAAGATCATAAGGAGACCAGTAAGAGACCCTCATAGACGGTGAAGTGTTCAAATCAAAAGCTCAAGATAAAGCACAACTTCAAAATAATCTGAAACTGGTGAGAACAAAAGCTGTCAAGGTAGACATCTTATTTCTGTCTTCTAATATCTATTGTTGTAGGAGATACACAAGCTTACTGTAAATAAAGAGAGAATAGTGGAGGAGAAAAGTGTGGGTTTTCTACTTTATTAATTTGTTTTTATGGAACAGCTTCTTTTACACATTCTGCTAACATTTACCCCTACTGGCTCAATGGATCTGTGACAAGGCAAATAAAGGAAAATTATTAAAACTGAAAACCAAAATATAAGTTACTGATGAATATGTGATTTTAATTAAAATGAGAAATGATTGTTCATTAACTGGTTTACAGATTCACTACCCCCTCCCTGAAATGGACCTCAACCCCAATCTGAATTAGGACAAATCTATGAAGACAGCTCTGATCAACAGAAATTTTAAGGCTAGATGACTGATGTTCTCAGTAAGTTAGCAGGATAAACACCAGAACCTACATATCAAGACAAAGACTGACTAATTCTACTAGTATGCTTTGCACAGGCAAGTCATAGATTTGTACATATTAGGTCTTTCATCTGCAAAATGGTGATAATGTTACCTGCCTCTCCCTTGAAAAATCAGACATAAAACTTTAAATTTAGAAAATGGTAAACTGTTGAGGAGAATATGTTTTCTATTTACTGGGTTTTACTAATAACAAGTGTATTTTCTGAATCAAAAAATCTCTAACAGATGCCAGAGAAATAAATACTTATGTCTAGCATAAAATGTTTAGCTCTTTCAGATGTTTTTTTACCTGCAAATTTGTTACAGTCAGGAGAGACTTTGAGGAGTCAAATTTCTGTAAGGCCTGTAAAGTGGACAAAACCAAAAATAAGTAATGTATTACAATATGAGTATTAAATAAGTGAGCTAGCAGAGCAGTGGACAAGTGTAGTGCATTCCCAACTATACTGTGAGGGGGTCTGAAAATATGAACAATTACTTGGCTTCTACAGGCTTTATATTTTTGAACTTTAACTCAAGACACAAAACTATCCCTACACCTCCTAGCATTCACCAGGATTCTTAACTTGAAGCAAGAGTAGAAAAAGGCATAAATCAACAAAAATATTTTTCCAAATTCTAGGAGCTCTGTAGACACCAGCCATCAATTGCCTTTATGTCCTTTACCTTTCTGAATCCAAAACCAAATCTGAAACCTAACTCCAGGTTTAGTACATGCCTCACAGAGCACAGATCTGTGAATAGAATGAAAACAAGAGCTACAAGATGAACTTGAGCCTGAAGCCTCCTTGATGGCTCTTAAAACAACTACTTCCCGGCTTAACTTCAGTTTTCTGAACCCTAATCTAGTCCTTTCTCAAAAAACCCCTTACCTTTTTACCGTGAGAAAAATCAGTTTACTGAGGGGAATGAAAACTCAGAGGTAAAGATCATTTCCAGCCTTAGTTATAACTGAGAGCTCTACACACAACTGTCACTTGGTTTCTATGTAAGTTTTATTAACTCTTATTAATTCTGTAGTCTAGCTGTATCCTTCTATCATCTGTTATTCCCTGGAGCATGAGTCCTTTTAACTCAGCTGTGCAGAAGTCCAGCAAGCACTTAGCTTCTACATGTGTCACACCCTAAGCAGAGACCTAAGGCTGAACCTCGTCTGCTGTTTACCCAAACACTCATCTGTGAACACAGTTAGAAAAAGACAAGTGACAAATCAAGCAGATCTCATCTTAAATCTCGGAGCTCTTCAGACAATATACAAATTAATGAAAGGACTTAGACATGTATTTTAACCTGACTAGCATTAGTAAGGAGTAGTCACAAATAGGGAAGCTTTGTAGAATCAGCACCAGTGAGGATGCTGGTAAACTCTTTATGGCTCACCTACAGAGAATTTAAAAGTAGCTTGTGCTCCAAGGAAAATGACTAGGTTTCAGTTTCTTATCTTCCCATGCAGTTAGTATGAAAGTGTCATTAGCAAATTAAAAAGGTCACCTCTTTTGAGATGTATTTTAATTTTACTTTTTATTAAGGTTCATGTTTCATTTAAAACCTAGTACCACTGCAGGTTATTCTAGGACAGGTGCTTATCCAGATTTCTGGGTTTTTAAATGTAAATATTTAACATTTAATCATAAATGTAATTATAATTATTCCCTTATTAATTAGCTTAGACATTGATTTGTTGGATTTTGTCAAAAAGGATACTGCTACTCTGCTGGTTACAGCGACTGTGAGGCTGCAATGTAAGGACAGTCAGGGCATGGGTCAGCTGAAAACTCCCTCTCAGGGTCTGGTGAGGTGGGGAGGGGTGGAAATTTCCCTTCACATCAGCTCATTAAACTCAATTTGCTTTGCAGTGTCAGCTTCAGTGTTTATAACACAAGGTAAGGGAAAAAAATGTGAAGTCACAGAGGTCAGTCCTGCTGTTCAGTGAGAGAAATTAATGTCATTCAATGCCTACTATTTGACCTGCCTTTTGAAAGAAATTTAGGAACTATTTAGGGATGTGTAATAACCTGCAAATGTGGACTAGGTGCAGTTTCATGAAAAGAATTGAGTATTACAGTTCAATGTTATACTTTACTGGTGTTTACCTTCACTTTTTCAATTTTTCTGTACCCTGCAGGTATTTTCCATGGAATTTTCTCTCCACGGTTAAGCAAAGACAGTTCATGAAAGGCCTCCGTAAAAAATCCTATATCTGTAAGTACTTTAATCTGTGAAGAAAACAACCGAGCCTTTGATTTAAATAATTTTCAGTTACTTGTCTTGCTCAAAGTATTCAAAGGTAATTTTCAAGTAGATTTGGCTACTGAAAAAGTACATTGATGGAGAATGTTCTTCAGTGGAAATAAATCTTTTACATTTTATAGTAAATAAGTGAAATTTCAAAGACAGCTGTTTCACTTTTCAAAACAAAAATGAAAAAAATACACAAAACCAACAAACAAACAAAACATATTATTCAGAAACTTGCTTCTAACAAAGGAAAAGAATTAAATTCATCTGTCTAGAGCTTTAAGTATCAGACCAAGATCAACTCCTTAGAAAAAATCTGTTTCATAGATTTTACTCATCTTAGTCTTGCAGTACTCAGCTACTCTCCCTAACTCATATCAGAATTTCCTGAAAATATCTAAACCCAGTAATACTATGAATCTTACTAAATATTAGATTTCCTTTTAAGAAAAGGATTAAAACAACACAAAACAAAACCAACAAGTGAACATTAGTGAAATGACAAAAGTCCGTTCTCAGAAGTCTGACAACCTTGTTCCACTCTGATACTGATAACAAATCCAGAAGTGAACATTGCAAACAAAAAATCATTTATGTTTTGCACTTAAGAAAACATTTTAAAAAATGGTGAAACAAGATAAAAATTACCAAGTAAATAGTTTGGACCTAAAAGCAAAAATCTCATTATCATATCTTTAGGAAAATGCTTGTTAAATGGAGATGATGGAAGTACTTAACAGTCTCTGTAGGACATTAACAGTAAAACTGTATAAATAAGTGTACATCCTCCTAAAATTCAGAATATAACTAATAATTGCATTTAGAAAGTAGTCCTACACTACAGTCTGTTGTGCAAAGGAACACTAAGCAACAGCTGAACTTTAAAACATTACTTTTCATAGTAGTCATATATGAAAATATATTAAATCAACTACATTTAACAAAGAAATGAAAAGTTTATTTGAAATACAATGTACTGTGATAGAAAGAAAGTTGGTTTGATTACCTTGAAGATTCTTACTGCAATAGATTTAGCTGGATCCTTACAAATCTCAGAAACAATATACTGGTATAATGTGAACAGTGGTAAAATCTGTTGGAAAATATTAGGTCATCTAGTTATAAATGTCACAAAGGGTACAGTTATAGAAATATATGTTGCAATTATACATCACAAATATACAGGTAATATAAGAGTACTGCTATCCCTGCCACATACTACCACTACCTCTCTTATGCTCTATGAAGGATGAATGTGCTATAAAGTCATAGAATCACAGAATGTTCTAGGCTGGAAGGACCTCTAGAGGTCATCTGGTCCAACCTCCCTACACAAGTAGGGACATCTCTACCTAGGGCAGGTTGCTCAGAGCCCCATCAACCCTGACCTTGAATGACTCCAGGGATGGGGCCTCCACCACCTCTCTGGGCAGCCCATTCCCAGTGGTCTATCACCCTCATATGAAAGAACTTTTTTCTAATATCCAGTCTAAATCTATCCTTTCCTAACTTAAAACCATTGTTCCTTGTCCTATCATCACAAAGCCTTTCGAAGAGACCTTCCCCTGCCTTCATGTAGGCCCCCTTCAGGTACTGGAAGGTCACTATAAGGTCCCCCAGAAGCCGCCTCTTCTGCAGGCTGAACAGCCCCAACTCCTTCCGTCTGTCTTGCTATGAGAGATGGTCCATTCCCCTGATCATTTTGGTGGCCCTTCTCTGGACACGCTCCAATATGTCTACAACCTTCTTGTGAGGTTTCCTCATATTATTCTCTGTTTTCAAGGTAGGTCCTTTTACTATATCATTAGTGAGTAAACCTGCTGGAAAGATGTTGATATAGGGGATTTCTAAAATTGCATTTTTATGCATTATTTTTTTCAGTATAAGCAACAGAATAGTAGATTTCTGTTAGCTTTATAAAATAAAGACCATGAAGTCCTGCAACTAAGTGAAATTATACCAGTTGTAAAGTAAGCTTGATAGTGATGAGGCTTATTGGCAAATTTATTTGCATTCATTTCAGATTGAAAGTTTTTGTAGGGGCAACTAACAAAAAACATTTTAAAACTGAGTTTTAATAAAGTGTACAAACACTTCATAGTGTTTCATAAAGTTAGTTTTCATAAAGTAGTTTAATACTTCTGAATTTGGATAGCAATGCTTGAGGCAAATGTTTTAATTGTACCCATGCAGTTTCCAACTGATATTTGAAGTCATTCAACAAAATTAGTCTTTGAAGTCTTAATTTTAATAAAACTTGAATCTTGTTATATTTTGATATGTGTCAAATCAACTTAATGCCACCATCCGAAACATTCCTACACATTAAGCATTCAGTGGAAATGAGCTCTCATTCTGCTGAAACTGCAATTGCTTTGACAATGATCTATGACCTGGATCTATATTGTACAGGAAGAATCAAAAATGTGCATGGCCACGTGAAGCAAGCAAAGTAAGTGTCCCTACCGCCAGGTAGCTATCTGCTTGATCTCACTTGATCTCCAATAGTGAGGGCAGTTAGACAAAGCTTAATAACAAAATGAACTCCAGTAAAGCAGGATGTGAAGAAGCAACAACAGAAGCTAAGACAAGACACTTAGTTCCAGAAGAAATCAATCGAACAAATTGCTTGCTGACAAAAAAAGGGATAACATCTTACTGCTCCTTTCTCTCTAACTCTTCCATCTCTATCCCCTAACATTTTCTTACTCCCCTGCTACCAGACATGTATCTTTTCCCCTACCTTGCACTGGTTCTGCCACCTGCAGAACCATTCTATAAGTGGATTCAACTCATTAAAGCAGGAGAATGCTATCTAATTTTTCTGCTGTGGAGTTTTCTGTCATGCTGGGAGTTCATTTATAGAGGTATACAATAATTGCCTGACATGAAAACCTGTTAGAACATCCAGGACCAAACAGGATCAGAGGTAGAACTGCACCTTTTTCAGTACTATAAGTAATTTGATCTATTTATTCCACTGTACAACATTGCACCTTTGAAAGAATTTGGATTGAAGTGGAAGTAGTCAGTCATTAAATGGAGGAAATAAGCACATGATCAGCATAAGAAGTAAGCTATAAAAACACTCCATATTGAGGAATGACAGAACATGAGAAGGTGAAAGGCAGAAGGTACTTTTATTTACTGACTATAAAAGTAAACTTATTGAAAACATTCTGGACATGCTGCATTTAAAGTAATTCTCAGTACAGCATTTTTCAAATAGGAAATTTCCTCTAAAATGCCTAAGCTAAACGGACTATGTATTGTCATCTTCCTGAATAAACACATACCCTGTTTATTCTAAAAGCTGTAGGCAGCAAACTACATCTTGCCTCCATCTCAGTGCCCCAGAAACTAACCATGCAGGTATTTTGCTAGAGCTTCTGAGGTGTCTCATAAGTACCCCCCCACAAAAAAATAAGACTTGATGTCTTAATATTCATTTCCAGATTATAAAAATAATACTTACTATGAAATTTTGTTTTGCACAATGTAGTTCAGACATAAGGAAATTCAGACATGCAACTACAGTAGAGATATCAGCTCTGTAGCGATCAGAAAACAAGTCGACACCAGGAATAAGCATATTTGTTTCATATTGTGCAAAGTCACAGTCAGATGTCGGATGTGGAAGAGAAGCTCTAAACAGGGTCTGAAAGTAATAATAATGAACTACGTGTGAAAAGATGTACAGGCATTAGTGAAACATTATAAAACTTCCACCCTAGAGACTAATAAATGACTTCATAAATGAAACTCAATGTGTTAAGTATCCAGTTGTTCCCAGAGAAAACCATGAAAAATCTTTTTAGAAAAAAAAAATGCTTTATGTGTGAACTTGATAGAGGGAAAAAAAAAAGCTAAGGACAAAGCAAAAGAGAAATAATAATCGAGATGTAGAAAAATAATCATGAAAGATTCCTCAGCAAGTACTCTCCAGGTAATGAAAAATCTTCCTAAGGAGTCAATGGTGTTTCTCTCAGATTTCAAGGCAAAACATCCCAAATACATCTCTGGAAGCATTAGAAAAAACTCTAATAAATCACTAGGGGTTCTCACAAAGACTTCCTACGAGAAGCCTCCCATCAGTAGACAGAAATAATTTATTCAAACATCCCCCTAATCAAGGAAAACACATAGGAGAAAATTGTTGAGATGATTCTAGGGATGCGTTCAAACATTTCTTTACCAGACCAAAGATGTTTCATGGAAAATGTCTTCTGTCATTTTTATTCTCCCCACAAGCTAAGAAAGCTAGCTTGATTTTACTTAGTCTTAAATCCCTGCCCCAGTATCACCTATCCATCATTTCTGGGACAGTTGCTGACTTCAAGAACAGTTAAAAGGTATTTCCACCCTAGTTTCCCCTTTAACTAGGTCAGCTAGCGCTCATAAAAGTCAAAACTGATGTGAATTTAAGGAAGTAACTTAAATGTTCCTCCCTTAAAAAGGGAGTGCTAACATTGCCTCTGATGTTGGATATTCCTTCCCAATTGTGTTGTTGCAATTAGCAATGATATACTAGAGAAATATACATTTACATACTCAGATCTGAGATATTAACAAGCCTAAGGCCTATACCAGAGGTGGTATTTAAATAAGGTTATAAAAGCTTTCTAAATCGAGGCACAAATTACAGGCTTGAACTTCACAAGGTACAGTGACAGTAATTGATTATATTTTTCAAGATGTTCACCCTGGAAGCTACTCCTATCCCAATTAATATCAGACCCACTTCAGTCAAGTCACAATTATTTCCACCATTATACAACGAGAACAAATGCTTACTATTATTTCTGTCAAAAGGGGGAATCATACTCATTCAGCTTTGTACCACCAGCAATTACAGTGCTAGAAGCTAATTAAAATTCTCCTTTACCTTTGTTTCTTCAACTTGTTCTCCTTTTGCTGAATTTAATGAGGTTTTAAACACGGCCTAGCACAGGTCACACAGTCACAACCATGGCTGGCACAAGATGTTAGAAAGATTTGTATTGGAAGAAGCCATCTAACTTTGTAATGCTGCACTGGGATGAGTGAGCATTAATCCCAGTGGAGTATGACTGGCAGAATGCTTGCAATTCTTTTTCCAACTTTTGTTACTAGTATCTTAAACTTCCTTCTAAAAGTAAACTGAAACCCTTCTTTCCTCTATAGTTGGCTTCTGAAAGTTTGCAAACTTAATTTTATTATTCTTAGTTTCTTTGTAAATGAAACAATCATTTTGACTATCTATTTTTAGAGCAAATATCTTATAGAGCTGAGATTTTAGCATTACAAGCCAGTATCTTTCAATGTTAAAAAAAGATTTAAAAAATTATTTTTCTAAGGAGTCTGTTCTCCTGGCTGAAAATTTATGACAACCTGGAAAGATTGTACAGATCTGACAGAGAGCACTCTGCTGTCACGGATGCCATCCAGCTCTTCCTGAACAGAAAACTTCAAGAGAAGTAAAATATAGTTAACTGCCAAATATTTTAGCCATCTTCATTTTTCAGTATTTTATTATTTCTCTTAGATGCTAGCCTCTTATTGAAGTGATAATTTTTAGGCTATAATACAGGAATAGAGTTAAAAAACAGAGAATAAAAACACCTAATCTAATGTGCATAAATGGTCGACTACCTCTGATCTCCAGTTTTCCTTTACAATCAAGATGAAAAGAGAAATTTTTTAATAGAGCGTTACTGAGATTTAAATTTTAGAAACAATTTATCAACTTCATTAATTCTAACTGAAATTGTATTCATACCTTAAAAAGTATAGCAGAAAAATAGCAGTATTTAGTTCTTAATCTCATCTTTGATGTTGTTATATGCCTAAGGTAGAACAGAAAAGTAATATGAATGTGCACATCGACATAAATTATTAAAACTCTTTTTTTTTAGCTATTATTATTCTTGTATAATAACGATACTAACAGAAACTCTGTTTTCCATATTGGAAAACAGCTGCCTGTTCCATGGATAGGTGCTCAGCAACACCATGCAAGAAAAAAAGCATTTGACCAAAGACTTTCCTAGATAAAGGGAGTCATTTAGATTATCTTTAAAGAAGAGAAACTGGCAACCTAAGTGCAAAAATCTCATACAAAACTAGAAAGATAAATCAAGTTGAGCAACTCAGACACAAAAGTGTATTTCTTTCCATAAAGGAAGCGTAAGATAATTTGCATGTGGACTTTCAAATTGTGTCTACCTAGATTAAATGACAGTACCTCAACCAAACTTTAAACCATCAATTTAAATTCACTCCTTTTCCTCTTGGGTGTTAATTCTGAGTGTGGCAATGCTGTTTCATCCTGAAATACTCCTGCTAATGCTTTCAAAGATACTTTCATTTACAGATATATTACTGTGCTATTAATATGGCCTGCTTCTCTCTACTTTGTACATCCATACTTACATAAAGTATACATTCTGCTTACTGCTTAAGTAAGACAGCTTACTCAGACAAAGTTCTGCCCTTTTAGGGGCATAATGCTTCTAAGGTCATTTGAAATAGATTTAGACATTTCTAGATTTTATATTTTGTACTTTTTATATCATGCAATACATTGAGGAACAGCTCAGAATTACATCCATAGTGTTTTAACAGCAGTCAAGGAGTATTGGGCAGAAAGATTTATTGATGGTAGACTTTAATACAGTAATTCAAATTTCATTGAGTTGTAATTCACCAGAAAATGAGTACTTTAGGCAGTAAATCTGCCCTCAAGAAACATTAATATTTAATATGTGCAATGACTTGGGATATGTGATATTTCAATTGAAAATCAATACGACTGTAAAATCCTTGTGCTTACGACTTTTTATCATTTTGTTTTATATCAATGACCTCTCCATATAATATACAACTGCAATTATGGTCAAAGATGAGTACTCAAGGAAAAGAAATAACAATATTCTCCAAAACAGTAACTTACTGAAGGGATAATTTCCTCTGCTTTTGGTGAGTCTTTTTTATAGAAACTCATTAGTGGTTTTAAATTAATTTCAAGTTGCCTGCTGTCCTGGATGAGCAATTCGTTTAAAATATGAAAAATACATATGTAGATAAAATACTTACTGAGCTATCTTAGCAACTAAGACTGCCGCATGTAAACATCCCCAAACTCCAGCCTGAGAAAGAAATTTCTGACTAATATCAGTCGATCTTCCAACTGCAAAGTAGTCTGAAGCATTTTTTGGAAAACCTAATTCTTGCCAGTTGTTAAGAGCATCAGCAATGTTGAGTGTTTCATCAAGGGCTTGACACCAATATTTAAAAGCAGCTCTGTAACACATAAAAAATGTTCACATCATATTGGTGACATTTTCCAAAGTGGAAGATAAGACTTGTTTCATTTTACCTTTATTGCCTGAGATATAACTAATTCTGATTAGGTCAAAAACTGAAATTCAGTTTCTACAACACAAAAAGATACCATTCCCAGTCAACAGACTTACTGGGACTTAGACTAAAATTAAATTGTCAAGCAATGGAAATTATTTTGTTAAAACACATATTGATGCATAATTAATTTGCTTAATTGCAGTTAGCTAGCTAAGAAAAATTAACAATTTCTTACAAAAAAGGCCTCTCAAAATGAAGCTCATAGTGAGTTAGATGAAAGAAGTTATATGGACTTGAGGACAGTACAAGAACTTACAGGACAGTTAAAAGGTATATGCATGCTAATTAAAAAAAAAAAAATTAAACAGTGTTCTTTTTTAAACCAATATCTATGTACCTTTTGTTTCCAGAGTAAAAGTGAAGATTTCCAAGTTCATGTAAAGCCTGAACCTTGAGGTCTCTCTGGTTGTTTATTTCAAGGGTTCCTGTTATTTTTTTAATCAATTAGAAAAAAAGTACTGTCACATCATTAGATCAGTTACTGAATCTTGAACAAATTTTGCATGAGAAGTAGACATGCATTCACATGTAATTCAATGCATGAATATTTGTTTAAAGCCTTGTATATTTTACCTTCAAATGTACGAGTTTATTTCTACTAACTTTAAAAACAAGAGTAGAATGTATTTATGGACCTATCTACACAAGCTTTTCTGGTTTTGGTTTGTTTAGCCCTCTCAAATTTCTTCCTCTTCATGAGATAAACTGGGAAGCAGGTCATTGGCCCTGCTAAAAAGCACTGCCTGCATACAGCACAGCAGCACTGTCCGTGGCTCATTTCTGGATCCCTTACTTCAAACAAAACCACTTACATCATCTGCTGACCTGCTACAATTCACCTATTTTATCATACAGCAAAACCAGGTAGCAGTCCTGAGCTGTAAATGTACAAGTAAAGCCGTAAGAAAATGTAAGATGGAAGACAAGCAACTAAGTCTCATATTCACTTGAGTAGAATCTGTTTGCTAGGAAAAATAATAAAATAAACAAAAAGAAACAACTATAATGGAATGAAAATAAATCTGCTAAATATTACAGCAGATTTTAAATTTAGGATTGGTAAGTATAAAGCCACTGGTGTAATGTTTTTGCATCAGATGAGATATCTATAGAGGTTATGAACCAACTAGTGGCTTCTTTAGGATCTAATCCAGATTTTCTGAATCAAGAGAAGGGAGGTTGTGTGTTTCTGGAAAACAGCTTTCAGACAGTTATAGCTGTCTGACAGAGGAGATTACTACTGGAATAAACATATAGGAACACAAATAGGCAGAGTGATATTACATCTTATCTGTAAACAAAAATTTATTAAAAAAAGATTACCAATGGTTTGTTCATAGGAAGAGATAACCACTGAAAGACATGACTGTGGTATTGGTTTACTCTCAACCATACTGGAGAAATTAAAGTTTTCTTGAGAAAGGTCACGTGGTGTTGGTAGCAATATTAGTTCATCTCCCACATTAAATTCCATCGTTCTATTTGAAGAGGTATGACTGCTGATTGCTCTTCCAACATTTTCTAGACCAGAAAAGTGATTTATATGATCAGTTTGAAAAAGTATTCTACTATTTCCAGCACCACAAATATTTCCACACCACATTACTCGAATACATATGAAATTCCTGTGTACCCTATTTCTATCTGGCTTCCTATGCTATGATTCACGTCTGTGCGTCTCATAATTAAAATCATTGGACATAACTCATTGGTCAGTGCAAGCAAAGGAAAATACATTCTCTGTTAGAGAAAATAAACTTGGGAAGATCTGCCAGTCAGTCTTCTGACAGAGGTTTGGCTGCAGACAGACAAGTGACAGCTGCATGAAAAAAAATTTATTATCCAACCATGAGACACAAATCAGAGGAAATCAGGCTTAGAGCTTCTGCTTATAGAACTTCATATATAACTTTTATTCTATGTTTTTTCTAATTGTCAAAAACAACTAAAACTTTAATTTTAAAAAAAATCTATTCCTTTCACTCTTTACTATTTTAATTGCATATACACTTTAATAAGTGAGAAACATTTCAATAAATAACTCACCTTGTATGTGTGCAAGAAATAATGAAAGTAGTTTTCTGCTGTGTCTCAGTGCTCTGCTGTGATATTTAGATTTTTTTAGAGTTTCTCTAAAACACTTCAATGTGTCATTCACATCAAGAGGTACATAAACTAGGGCTTTTACTTGACTGTCACCTAAAAGGAATTAATAATTATGGAGAACAGTTTTGCATTACATAAATAAATATATATTTTTACTAAATGACCTTGCAAAACATATACTCCAGAACGTAGAAACTAAAATATAGTCATGTAATAGTCATGTTTCCTTCCTATTGGATTACAAATTAAAGCAAAATTATTAACCACCAGGAATACTTTAGAGCATTTATATCTTTTTCAGTGTTACATTTTAGTTGTCATGTGACATCTATATTCCCTGAATTCCACCTGCCCTGGGACTGCCTCAGATGAGCTCTCTGCTCTGAATTCTGGTATCTGAAGTCTGGAAACAAATGTTTTACTACAACTGCTGACCCTGTTTACTACAGTTACCATAGTTTCTATGTACCAAACCTGTGAGCTGGCGTACTCTCTTCACTGAATGCACAATATTATCTACTCTTACATACAGCATTATTTATTAATTACTTTCCTTGGCTAAATTCAGCACAAAGCCTTGTGTGCAAGGGGTTGACATATCTGTGATAGGAGGAACAATACTTCATAAATTTCCATTAATGACTAGAATATTTTAATCCTGACTGAAAAGAACAACTATGGGTAAAAGGTGTTTTGTCACCTTATAGTTCACTTCAGTTTTAAAATTGATTCTTTTGATAACAGTGTAGGTTCACATTAACTTCTAGGTATATTGCTGGATATCCATCAACACCAACGGAAAACTGGACCAAGACCACCAAGCTCACTCAACAAACTGTAGGACATCTTGCATCTGAACATGTTTGGAAAGGTTCTGATGACATTAGTATGCATTCACAATAAGAAGAATAAGAATTTGAAGACAAAACTGAGTTTATATTAAAAGAAACAGATTATAGGAGCAGTGGAAGATCTACAAGGAGGAAAACAAATAAAAATATCCAATATGAAAAAAAGGAAAGGGTTTGGGAGAAAGAGAACTCACAATATTGAAATGTTCTCTGACCTGTATAATCATTTTTCTTCTCAGGACAGGAAAAACATCCAGGAACAATCTGTTCATTAGCAGAAGAAGCAACAGGCAGCTGTAATTTCTGCCTTATGTAGTTTCTGCAACTCATCTAAAAAGCAAGTTTTGTGTCATGATAATTGAATAATATTCAGAAAAAAAATCAATGTTTGGTGCGTAAAGTTAAGTACCTAAATACTCAGTCATATGACAAAATAAAAGGGAACTAATTTACAAAGATACCAATTTGCTGATGACACCAAGCTGTGTGTGGGGTCACTGACATGCTGGAGGGTAGGGATACTAACCAGAGGGACCTCGATAGGCTGGAGAGACAGGTGGGCCCATGCCAACCTCATGAAGTTAAACAAAGCCAAGTGTAAGGTCTTCCATCTGGGTTGGGGCAATCCCAAGCACCGATATAGGCTGGGCAGTGACTGGCTTGAGAGCAGACCTGAAGAAAAGGACTTGGGGGTACTGGTGGATGAGAAACTCAACATGAGCCATCAGTGTGCACTTGCAGCCCAGGAAGACAGTCATACCCTGGGCAGCATCAAGAGAAGCGTAGCCAGCAGGTTGAGGGAAGTGACTGTCCCCCTCTACTCCTCTCTCATGAGACCCCCCCACCTGGAGTGCTGTGTCCAGTTCTGGAGCCCAAAATTACAGGAAAGATACGGATGTGCTGGAACATGTCCAAAGAAGGGCCACGAGTATGATCAGAGGGATGGAGCACTTCTCCTGTGAGGACAAACTGAGAGAGTTGGGGTTGTTCAGTCTGGAGAAAAGAAGGCTCCAAGGAGACCTTATTGTGGCCTTCCAGTATCTTAGGGGGGCCTACAAGAAAGCTGGTGAGGGACTTTTTAGGATGTCAGGCAGTGGTAGGACTAGAGGGAATGGCTCAAAACTAGAGGTGGGTAGATTCAGATTAGATATTAAGAAGTTCTTTACCGTGAGGGTGGTGAGACACTGGACCAGGTTGCCCAGAGAGGTGGTGGAAGCCCCATCCCTGGAAGTTCTTAAGTCCAAGATGGATGGGGCTCTGAGCAACCTGATCTAGTGGGAGGTGTCCCTGCTCATGGCAGGGGGATTGGAACTAGATGATCTTTAAGGTCCCTTCCAACCCTGACACTTCTATGATTCTATGACACCAATGACCTATAACTAGTACCCTTTTTGGTAAGACGTGAAATATTCACAATATCTAAATATTGAATATAACATAAGTATGTAGATGTTAATGAATTAAAATTGTATCTTTTTTGGTATTTGCCATAATCATGTGCAACTCATTGATGTTTAGCAAATATTCCACCTTTCCTTGCCTGGATAAATGCATGTTTGCAAAGAGCCTGTCAGTGTAACTGTGCCTAAAATGCATGTTGCCTGTAAAGCATAATGGAATGCTGCACAGCGATATGCAAAACAGCTCAAAGCAAGTAACAGAAGCAATCTAACCCTGTCACTGAAGCAAACCACCAGACTTCTATAAAAGGTTAATCCAGCACAGGCATTTTAGAAGGACAAAAAAAAAAATCAGAGCTAGTTCTAGACTCTCTGAATGGCAGTGCATGGTGAAATGTAGCCATACCCTCCAAATTTCTAACCTGATGGTCTTTTTTGAACAATTCTTAATACTATTAACTAGTATTAGTCTTTATTCTGGAAGTTGCCTTTCAAAACTATGACTATTTTTTGACATTGCTGAGATTACAATGATAGATATGCTGTGGTTTGCCACAGTGCCTTTTTTTTTTTTTAGACAACGGACTATGTTCTGAATGTCAGGGCCTGAAAGAAGTCAGCAGGAAACAGCCTTACAAAGTGACAAGACAGAGCACCTCAGCTGCCCTTTGCAATCCTGGAGTGCCTTATGAGTTCCTGCAAGCCCTGGGCAGCAGCTTGTCTCTAGGCAAGGCAGTGACTCCTGAACCCCATATTCATGCTCAGAACAAATGCATTTTGAATTCTAAACCCCATTTTCCCTCTCTCTGTGTTTATATTAATAATAGAAACACATTACAAATATCAACTATGCAACTGTCTTTAGCAAAACTTCTTCTAAATAAACCTTATGTGAAAAAAAAAGGAAAATCCTATTTTTAATAGCTGAAAATTTCCAAGTAGCAATGTCAGTTTACTAAATATATAGAGCCATAGCTTTTAATGAGAGGAACCGACCTGCTGAGCAACTAAGGCTTTTTTTGGTGGTGATCAAGTTCTTCAAGGTTTGGTTTTTTTTGTATTCTCAGTGTTTGGGTGAACTTAATCTGATTTATTTTGGTCTTTAGGGCAGTTTTCCAGTGCATAAAAAAGGCAATCTCTTTGTATTTATTTTTAATTAATCATAAAGTTTGCACAATATCCAAATAAATGTTTTCAGGTTGAAAGAGTGGCATCAAGAACTGACGTGAAATTAGATTTAGGCTCATAATATGGAACTGGTACATTATGTATGGAAAAAAATGTTCTCTGTGCCATCAAGTCCAGATCTCTGCTGCTTCTGGAATCAGGTCATATAAGCCTTTTCATGCACTTCAACCAATTATGTTCATTAATTTATTATAATTTACTGTCTGTGAACATTATGAAAACACATATTAATTTAATCAGTAAAAGTACTTCTCCATATTTAGTTCATATTAAAAGTCAGTGCCCAGAAAAGAAATCTGTGGTTAACCTTATTTGTGTTATCAGACAAATATTTTCGGAAATGAGATCCATGGCTGTCTGAGCCACTCAGTTGCTGAATACTTTCCAGCAGCTGCCTCTGAGCATACACCAGCAGTGGACTGACTTGTTCTGTGTATCTCTCACTGAAAAAAATAAAAACCAAAGTATAGTAATTAAGCAAAATATTGGTATATTTAACTCGATAACATTGCTTCTTAAAGTTGGTGCAACTTACTGTGTAAATATGTTAAATTGTACAGCTATGTGTATCAGTGCTTCCCACTTCTTCATTTGATATAACAATTCTATTGTTTTAAGAATCAGATTACATATCCATTTCAAGTCAACCACATTTACATCGTCCAGGGGAGACTGTGGATGGAGATTAGAACCACCATTCTCATCCATAATACCTCCTAAACAACTGGGAATGCAGAAATCTCCTTCAGGATCCACAATCTACATTGAAAAAAACATTATTCTATATGTTATTTTCAAACTTGTATTTAGGACAAAGCAAATTATTATTGTTATTATTATTGTGATAATAAAGAGTATACTATCTCAATAAAAATACTTTTTACCTTAAGAGACCTGCTTGCTTGTAGTTCAGTTATCATATCAATGATCATGTCTGCTGCCAAATAAAATGGCAACCAGATGATACTCTTAAGAAAATCCCTGGTAATGGGAAATGGATACGTAAGGTAATGTGAATAGTTAGCAATCAGCTGTAATTCTTGAGTATAGTTCCAAAGTTCTCGACAAGCATTTTGAAGCAATGTCCAGTGGCCACCACGGTGAGCAAGAACCTATGCATATAATTAAAAATATAATTATACTATGGAAATACAGAAATTAAAAGCCTCATTATTTTATTCTAAGGCTTGGGCATAAGTAACCTTTGAAAAAGACAGCCTATGAATCATCCCTTATAACAGTATTTGAATTTATATAAAGCATGATAGAACCTTAATTTGGAAATTTTCATAGAAGCATGAATTTATAATATAATTATTGCTTTTGGAATAAGAACAAGAAATAAATTCACACCACCTATACATGTGTTTTTATTTAGTTTTAGAAGGGTTTACGCAAAGAGTAGTCAGCCTGCATTTTCCTTCAGTCACCAGTCCTTCTGTTTACACTACCAAGGCATTCACTAAGGGAAAGGTAGGTCTGCAAGTATTTCCAGAAGGATTTAATAAACATGAGAAGGAATGTTACAAAGTGAAAAATAAAACTTATTTAAGTTATTATATGTTTGATAGAAATATTCATTATGATAGGTGGTATGTCTGACATTTTATACACTGTCCTTGGACATTTTGCAGAAGAGATCATTGCTTTTTCCTATCGAAATGCTTTTGAAGTTTTGGAAGTGTGGGGGTTTAAAATGTTGAAAGTATTATAATACAGTC
The DNA here is from genome assembly GCA_033439905.1 of Ceryle rudis. NCBI lineage: Eukaryota > Metazoa > Chordata > Aves > Coraciiformes > Cerylidae > Ceryle > Ceryle rudis. The sequence goes on from JAAGNO010007506.1 coordinate 58,900, forward strand.
CTTAGTACGAAATAAAATGCTTAATAAGAAGGTGTATCTTACCGCTGCTCTTCTTAAATGCAAAAAGATTTTTGTAAAATGCTCCAATAAAATGGTATTTGACAAAAGCTGGTTGTATTCTTCAGGGGAATGAGAGATGGATATTTCTGTATTGCCTGTTGTTTGAGTTTGAGAAGCATCTGTTTCACTCATTTTAAAGCTGTGCTCAGAAGACTTATCTGTACCTGAAGACAAAAAGTTCACTGGTTAAAAATGAGTTAAAGTTCTCAAAAAATTATCAGCCTGCTAGGATTTTCATGTGGCAGGTAAATACTGAAATGTTTGGAAATGCCAATGTTAAGGTTATCATATTTTTAAGGTTATGATATTTAAAAAATAAGATTTATTACTCAAGTGTTGGGAAAAAAGTTTGAGCAAATAATAATGTGTACCAAACAGTTTTCAGACTCAAAGACAAAGCACAACCCTCAAAGAAGTTAGGAAGAAGACACCACCATGTGGCAAGCTCCCAAGAACCTTTCTGAAACTGAGGCCTTTTAAAAGGAGGTTAGGAAGAAGGAAAAAAGTCTGAAAAATTCTGTAGTATGTGAAGAATTGTTTTATTATTGTATTCAGTATCAAATATACTCCAAGGGGAAACACAAAGATTTGTGGTAGTGGGATACAGTAATATCTGAGCTATAGTTTTAGACAGAAGATACTTTCAAACTAAACAGTATTTGAACTACATCAAACTACACAACTTCTTGAAATTCTGTCATTTAGAATTGCTGCAAAGGCAGTAAACGGGATTTTCATTAGTTTTAGCCAACTTCTAGTGACTCAGTTCAGGCTTGTAAGCATCAAGACAAGTATAACTAAAAGTAAGCTGTTGCACAGAGAACTGGTGAATGCAAGTGCTAGTTTTTGTCACATCTCCTTGGAAGAGGCAAAGAGGATGGTTGATTCCTACCTAAGAAGGGCCTACATTGAATGACAGGAGAATTTTGCACTCTACAGCTGTGGCAAGAATGTGTCCCCAGAAGTGCTACTGAAAAGACCAGGCATGTGATTTTTTCTGGAACTTATGGTAGCTAGGCAGACTACTTTATGTGGACTTGTATATTATCAGCAGCACCTGAGGTAATCAAAGTCCTATATTTCAGATTTACCTACAAACAGGAGCCTTTCAGCTCCTGTTGAAACCTCAAAGGATGTTACTGAAAATAGCTGGGATAATAGAACAATCACATATGAAAGACAGAGAATTGAAGTAAAAGTGATAGAAGATAAAAAATTTGATAGGAAGATAGCATCTGTCACAGAAAAACACTGGAGCAAGCACTAGAGAAGAAAACTTATTCTACTTAAAATCTGAAAGATAATAATAAACCTCAGTCTATAATTTTAAGAAAGACTTACAGTATTACCCAGAAAATTATTGACCTGTTAGGAAATCTAAAGAAAACTAGAGACCAATTAACAACCACAGAAATTCATAAAATTCTCATTGCATTTAGAATAATCTGGTATATTATCAATTTAATAGGTCTAGGTAACATAGCTTCTGCAAACCAAAAGCTATAAATACTAATTTATTAGAATTTATGAACTTGTTACCATGGGATAAAGGATAACCACTAGATTAAAAGTAACTTATTTGATACAGTAAGCAATGCTCAGAGGTATTGTAAATGCTCTATCATTGACCATGACTTCTTTTATACTAGGTATGTCAAAAAGAGAAAATAAAAAGAACACTTCAGAAATCCAGAAACATCTTTTTAACGTAGCATGAGTGTTTTTCCAAAGGTGATGTGGAGAACTAATGATTAAGGTCGACATAGAAATTAAGAGAAAGGAAAAGTTGAATTGAAACTGATTCTAATTGTGCACCCATTAAAAGTTCTTACAAGTTTGGGTTTTGGTCATTTCTGACTTTTTAAGGAGAGGAGGAGTTGTTGTTCCCATGTTCTCTATGGCTTCTCTCACCACTACAGTGCCAGAATTATTTAATGAGAATATTTCAGGATCCAAAATATTGTAACTGCAGAATGGGAGAAAAAGAAAGCACAGAAAAAAAACCTCCAGATATAAAATTAAAAAGGATTTTTATATACATACACAAAATTCAGTTTTTCAAAGTGAGTTTTGATTAATTTCCATCAGTTTTAGGAATCAGAAATAATGAATGATAGCCAAAATTTATAAGGAACTAAAAAATAGCACAGTATGTATATTTCAAAACTTTTATCTTACCAGTCAAGTGAGCAACCAAGAATTACAATATCACAGAATGGTAGAAGTTGAAAGGGACCTCTGCAGATCATCTAGTCCAACCCCCCTGCCAAAGCAGATTGACCTAGATCAGGTGGCACAGGAACATGTCCAGGTGGGTTTTGAAAGTCTCCAGAGAAGGAGTGTCCACAACCTCCCTGGGCTAAACACAAGGAAAAACTTCTTCTCTGAACAAGCTGCCCAGATTGGTTGTGGAATAAAGAAGCTTTTCCTTATGTTTAGTTGGAACTTTCCGTGTTCCAGTTTGTGCTCACTGCCCCTTGTCCTATCACTTGGCACTACAGAAAAGAGACTGGTCCCATTCATTTGACACCCACCCTTTAGATATTTATAAACATTGATAAGATCCCCTCTTCTCTTCTCCAGGCTAAACAGACCCAGGTCTCTCAGCCTTTCCCTGTAAGAGATGCTCCTGTCCCCTAATCATCTTTGTTGCCTCTGTTAGACTCTCTGTAGTAGTTCCCTGCCTCTCTTGAACAGGGAAGCCCAGATCTGGACACAGATTAACTTGGTTAACTTGTCTACCAGGACTATCAGGTTGTTCTCCGCAGAGCTGCTTTCCAGCATGTCAACCCCCTAACCTGTACTGGTGCGTTGGATTATTCCTCCCCAGGTGCAAGACACTACACTTGCCCTTGTTGAACTTCATTAGGTTCCCCTCTGCCTAACTCTCCAGACTGTCCAGGTCTCACTGAATGGCAGCACAGCCTTCTGGTGTGTCAGCCACTCCTCCCAGATTTGTGTCATCACCAAACTTGCTGAGGGTACTCTCTGTCCCTTCATTCACATCAATGATGAATAAGTTGAACAAGACTATAGACCCGGTACTAATCCCTGGGAACACCTCTAGCTACAGGCCTCCAACTACATGTCACTAGCCATATGATTGAAAGAAAAACTTATTAAATAGTAAATCAGTTTGCATTTGGAAGGTGATCTGTTCATATGACAAACTGGCTGATGATACTGTAATTCATATCTGTTCGCATTAATGGCAATAATGCAATAATCTATTTTAATATCAAACACTGATAATGCTGTAAGATATACCTGTCCAGATGCTGTGAACCACAAATTCCAAAGTTATACTGCTCTTCCAGTTTCTTTTTAAATAAGCTGTAGTGTGCAACTGCCAGATAGATATTCATCTGAGACCTCCAGGGCATCTCTTCAAGACACATTTGATGAAACTTCTTTCGGCTTAAGTAATTACTCACAATTGGTTTCAGCAGTACCACTAAAGTGTGACGAGCTACTTTTTCCAACTCTTCCTTGCATTTCCTAAACCAAAATATATGAAATAGCAAAACATGAAATTGTGTTTTCTTGAAGCTCTAGAAAAGAAAATCATGGTTAAGGTACACAGAAGTATCCCATTGCATATCTACAGACTTATATTAACTCAGAAGCATGTGGCTTATTTCTAGCAGATCTTTGCCTCAGTCAGGAAAAGTAATTGCACTTTCCCTCTTTAAGTGCACTTTATACACATTAAATCATATCTTATATCTTACCAACTTCCATAAATTATTTCTCTTAATTCATACAACAGCTCTGTGTTAGATGTTATAAGTACCAGAATCATCCAAACAGGTTATTATGGCAAATACAATATGTTTCACACAGCCTGTTCAGGAGATGGAGAGACTCCTATTACACAATATAGTTGGATCATTCTGTTTATTGCTGTGTTTTGGTAGCTAATCACCCTCAATGTGAAGAAAATATTTTGGTTCAAATTTGGATGCCTGGCTTTAACTTCCAGCCACAGATTTTGTTTATGTTTCTCTGCTAGATCAGATAATTCTACATTACCTGACACACATACAATGTTGTAGTCAAATCAAATCTCATTCTTTCTTTTTTATAAACTGAACTCTTTATGGATCTAAATTTTTTTTCTGCTTGTTTTCCACCTTTAAAATGTGGGCAGAACAGTATATCATATGCAATGTTGATTATATTATACAGTTGATTATATTATATTATATTATATTATGTAAGATACAGAAGAGTAGAAGTAGATACTTCCTAGTTTTATACTTGCTAATTGCTGGAAGCATAACTGAATAATGCATGAGGTAATGAATACTACAAATTCTTTTAGGTCAGAAGGTACTGTTATTAGCACATTAATCAAATATATACAATTATCTGCCAGAATAATAGGTGAATGAATTTACATTTCTTTCTATAAAGAAACAACTTTCTGAAAGCTACAGAACAGATAATCCAAAAGACTAGCAGAAAGATTACAAAAACCACTTTGAAACTACCTGAATATCAGGAACAAACAAGCATTCTTTATTAGATTTCTAAGAAGTAAGTTCCCCAACACATCTTGAAAAGCATTCTAGTACATAGATTAAGACAGTTTTTCCACCATAATGAATCAACATGCTCAAGCCAACACAACTGAAATACTGTCTTTGATTATTAACACAAAGACATCAAAATCTTGTTATCCTCTGAAATAGAAATTAGATAGATTTTGTTTTCAAGTGGAAGCCAACTTTATACAAACCAAAACAGAAAAGTGAGCAGACTATGCACAAATTAATTCCTTCAATACAAAAGTTTTTTAAAATACACACTTAATTGTAAACTAAATTTCAGTCAAAATATTTGAGCCTTGAGCATTCTGGTCTAGTGGGAGGCTTCCCTGCCATGGCAGGGGGGTTGGAACTAAATGACCTTTAAGGCTTCTTCCAACCCAAACCATTCTATGATTCTATGATGATTTTGTTCTGTATATGAACCTGACAACTTATGTTTATTTACCTTTGTGATTCTGGAGAGTCCATTATGTTTGGATGTTTCATTAAATATTGTCTAATAGTCTGTCTTTTTCGAGTAGGACTCAAGGCTTTTTTTCTTGGTTTCTTCAAAGTTGATGCCTCTGGTTTCTTTAAAGGTGAGGTCTCCATACTCTTTAAAAAAATCTTCCATGAAAATCTTAAATATTCCTAAAATACTTATTTATACCTACATTATAACTTAGTTGAGGTATACAGCAGTTTGGTTTATGCAGGAACAGAACAGAAAATAAATTCTGGGACTGTTTGTCAAAATAAGACAGCAAAAGAAATATTTAATAATCCAGAAAGCTTTACAATTTTTCTGGAAGTTATATGTCAGATGCCTGACACTGAGAAGCCAGCCAGGTCGCCAGATATTTTCTTTCATATATCACTGTTTTTCATCTCAAAGATAATGCTATTTCTTTTCCTACTATTATAAATAATAAAACTTTGCAAAGCAAAAACTGAGACAGAAAGCCCTTTCCCTAATCGATCTCAGATGCTAGCAGTATTACAGCATTACTAGAGCATTAGGAAGGGGAAAACTTCTCCAAAACAATACAAATCCATTAAGACTATTCTTACCTTCCAATATTCTTACCTACCTTAAAAGCCTTTACTGTGCAATTAGAATATCTGCACAAGGTGTTAATTCATGAAAAAGTACAACATATTGTACAAAAAGGCCTAAACTGATCTCCTTTTTTTTAATGTGATAGTACCCAAGGCATTTCCTATTAACATATTGGGGTTTTTAAGGGAGCTGATGAAAGGCAAGTTTTCATTGATTTTGAAATGCATTAATATGATTCATCTCAAATTTCTCACAATTGTTGGTCTTTCAGCTAAAATCCATGCCAACTTTTCTTCCTAGTTTTAGGAGTGCAGAGGTGAGCTGAAGACAAGAGTACGTATCCCAAGGTTTAGCAATTATGTATGTCTCAAGCTGATGTTTTTATGGCACAGCTTAAAAAAAAAAATAATAATTTTTGTGCTTACGGTATTGCTGCCTAGTAAATGCATACATGACTTATTAAAAACAAAACTCACATTCTGAAAATCCCCAACACCTGTAGAGTATATGGCTGTGCCTTCTGGCAGAGTAGGAGAACTTGTTTCATCTGTTGAAATTCCTTTGATACAGAGAAGGCAATCGTTCCTCCTGACAAATAATGTTAAAAATAACCATCATCATATTAAACTCCTTTCATAGTTAAAGGGTTACCATTGGGAACAGGTAGAACACAGGCAATTCCATTGGGAGTTTTAAATTCAGCAGGTTTTCTCCCTTCTTCCCCTTCAGAAAATATGAAGTGCTCACTTTTAAGGTTTCTTATAGAAACCTAAATTTATAGGTAACAACTATCTTACCCCCCTAATTCCTAGTAAAAAAAAAAAAAAAAAAAAAATATTTTTTTTCATTACCCAAATTCTACTATTGAATTCTCTGAAGAACTTCATCATGTTCAATTTTTTCGGTCTTCTGTAACGGAAATTCTTGTTCCTTATAACTACTGTTCATTGATTATTTGCCTTGCAAATTTTAGAAATACTGGTGTGTGGTTTTAACACAGTTATAGTTAAATTTCTTTGGGATCCTGTTAGGGAATTGTCTACAGTTTGGTTCCACTTACCTTTTCAGTTTGGGTTTTTTTTCAGATACTACAGCACTACAGTAAGCCCTAACCAGTTTCCTTTTGGTTTAACCCAACATACTTTTCTTAGTTACACCACTGCCTCATAGTAGTATTGCACCAAGTGGTATCTGTGAAAAGGAAATTCCTGGGAATTGCTGATGTTAGATAGGAGTTGTGAACAGACACAGACAAAGGAGAAGTCTCCATGTATAATAAGGTCACAATACAATATTTTCTGCAGCTATATAATATTCTGTGTTCATGGAACTTCTGCAGACTAGAAGCCATGGAAATGGCTCCAAGATGGGTCTTGTACCAGGTACAATTTACAGTTTCTGCTGTAACTGTGACACTGGTGAACTCAAGTAGTAGTTTTTCACTACTACTATAATAGATATCTACCTTTTCAAGTAAACTTCCACATTGTCTGCCCATTCCAGAACGTAATGAAACTTCTCTTCATTCACGATTCTGTGCAAAACTTGAACAAAGAACTCAAGAAAACGTGATTTCTTCCTGAATTTTGTCACTGCAACAAAGTAACAAATAATTAACACAGGTTTTGTATTTATGCTGTAACAGGGTTCTGAATTCAGCTATAATTCCAGACATGTATGTCTCAAAGTATATATTTATGTAGTATTGCATGCTGAAGAAGAAAAGGCATCCTGATACTAAAATCAGATAGGTCATGATACACAATAACAGTTTCTAAATACTTCTCCTTGTGACAAGGCACCCAGAATCACTACTCTAGTTACACTCCTAGAATGACAAACATTCTAGGGACTGAGAAAACATGTTTGGTATTTTTTGTATCATGCAGTACATAGTGCAAAAAAAAAAATTATAACAAAATTCAACATGCCTAAATGTACACATGCCTGAAAACAACAATAAAGCAAATATAAACAAAGCAACTGCATCCTATTCACTGTCACTCTTCTCAGTGACAGCCACATTAGTGTACAAGCATCACACAGTTCTCATTGCAGCTCTGGAGCTGCGTTGTCTAGATTTTAGGCAGCTTTTTAAATGTTCGCAAACTGCTTTTAGTGTTTGGCTGTCTTAGAATTTTTTAACATCAGGAAATAAATAAATATTTATCCTATCTGAAAGTTGTACTAATTTTACAGGCTAGGCTCCATTGTTATTTTGAACATCAGTATTAAGGAAAACAAGACAATGGAAAAGGTCACATACCAGAATCTTAAATCCTATTTAAAAAATGCAAGTGTAATCAGACTTTTGTGAATTCCTCTTTCAGTAACATCATTTAATGTGGAAATGGGGTATCTCAATTTAAAAAGAACATTCCACACAAAAAGAATCTGAGAACTTGACACATTTTTTTTAATAGCTCATTTTAAAGGTTATTAGAAAATAAACATTATTCAAATTATTTAAAATATAAATATTTTATATACTTAGCATCAACTTCGAAACTACTTTGTTGCAAGTATTTCCTACACTTATTAATGTGACTAAATGCATATTTGAGAAGAAAATGAAGAGAAAGTTTCCAAGAGCTTATTCCAAACAAGAGGTAAATAGCTTTCCTATGAACTTTCTCAAGGAAAGAAGCCTTTACAATTAAAATAAACACCAATTATCCTACCTTCTTGGTAAGCACTGTTTGATGTCCAACATGAAATTACAGGGTAGAGCAACAAAGGATCTTCTTGTCCTGTAAGCTCTGATCCATGACCTACATCAACAACCAAATCAAATCCATTATGAAGAGCAGTGATAGTGTACAAGAGAAACCTTACCTGTAATTATAACTGAAAACTAGAAAAATCCTTATTCAGAACACAGGTTGCTTTTAAATCTCTCACTGTCACACAGAAGTAAATTCAAAAGCTCGCTCTTTTCTTCTAATATAAGTAGCTGTACCACTTAAACAATGAAGAACCTATGGATGTGACTGATGAAACTCCAGCTACTAGACTAATTAGCAGGATGTCTGGACTTGATCACTGGTCTAACAAAGGTCCACACAAAGAATCTGTGGAGAAGGATGTGTGGTAAGGACATGTCCAAAAAATGTATTTAAAACTATACAGCATGAACTGAACACATGATGCCACTAGTGACTAGTGCTTGCATACATGCTCAGCATATGGATTTTTTTCTTCACCTAAATATTTATACAAATATATGTATACAAATGTATTCCTATTCTATAAACAATATACTAGATATAGGTGTAAATAATATATTATATGTACCATTTATATATTGTATATGTAGGAAAACAATAAGTTGAATTCAAGTTTCTGAGAGTTAAATGCAACTGCATTACCAGCTGAGAGCACCAGAACAATGTTACATGTGCTATTGATATTTTGCTTTAATAAAGAAACAAATTTGTGCTTAGGCAAATTCTGTGGTTGAAAAATATCAATTCAACCAGTCCCTGAAAATAGCAACTGCACTCTGGAACGAGTTGTGATGGTGGGTCAATAGATACACCCTCCAGTGGTAGCAGTCAATTGAAGTTTGTTGAATGCAAATCACGTCAAATTAAATAGGACAGTCAGCAGGACAAGCAGATTTTTGTAAATTTTCTTTAGAGGACGAATCACACCCTTTATTAGTACTCTCTTCTGTATGAGAAGATGAAAAATATATTGCTTCAAATGAGCATTTTCACAAAGAATAATACCTCCCATTTTAAATGGGAAAACATTTGAAATTTCAGAATTTAAATGGTACTGTGTGTGAAATATTTTGGTTTTCCCAGATTCTTATAAAAGAGACATATTCAGATCTTTTTCATTGTTCTTATAGACTACCATCAATGGAGTGATAAGTGTTGATCCACTTTTAAGGATTTCCTATGACAAAGTTTTTTCCAAAATACTTCTAACAGCATGCCCTACAGGTGTGCACATTGTCCTAAACCACTTATACATAGTTGTAAAGGACAGCTGTAAGCTTTGCTATTTGTTTTGCACAGCCTCAGCAAAAGACTCCTCTTCAACTTGTCTTCTGAAACTTTTTGACAAACATGCTATTTCAGCCTTGGAGCTAACTTCAATCATCAAGTATTTGCCAATTACTGAAAATGTGTTCTTCTCTAACAGATTGACCCATTAATTTAACTTTTTATTAAGAATGGAACATCATTTTTTTAAGTAATCAGCATAATCTTCAATTAACTTACAGAATTCATTCTATCATTCTGTAACTTATTCTGCAGGAATACAGATATCAATGTCAGCAGCAAAAAATGACAGATCAGTGCACAGATTAATGGAATTTTTGCATCACTCTTTTTATCCTATTTATTACAGAAATGGTTTCTCTTCTAAGACAAATGTATATACAGAGATGATTGATGATAACTAGAACTTGAGTCAGCAGCAAGCCCTTGCCACAAAGATCAGTTACATACTGGGATGTACTAGAAACAACAGAGTCAGCAGGTGAATATTCCCCTCTATTTAGCACTTGTGAGACATATCTAGATTTCCGTGTGTGATTTTGGACACTGTAGTACAAGAAACTGACATACTGGAGAAAGTCCAGTGAAGAGCAACCAAGCTGATAAGGAGCTAGAGTACATGATAAAGCAAGAAGAGGCTGAAAGAATTGGGTTTATTCAGTCATAAGAAGAGAAGGCTAAGAGCAGTCTACACCTCCTAATAGAAGGAATACAGAATGTGGAGACAGATTATCCTCACTGATAGCACAAAAGGCAATAGACACAATCTGAAAATCAGAAAATTCTAAACAGATACAAAGAAAACCTTGTTATCCTTGTCAACTATTAGAACAGTTTTCTCATAAAGTTTGCAAAATCTCTTTCTTCAGAGAGATTCAGAACTTAACTGGACAACTCCCAGAGAAACCTGATCTAATTAATGTCTATAAATACATAAGGTCTGGGCATCAAGAAGGCAAGGACAACCTCTTTTCACTTATACATTGTGATAGGACAAGGGGCAATGGATTCAAGCTACAGTACAGGAAGTTCTACCTCAACATGAGGAAGAACTTCTTTACTGTAAGAGTTGTAGATCATTGGAATAGACTCCCTAGAGAGGTTGTGGAGTCTTCTTCTCTGGAGACTTTCAAGACCTGTCTGGATGCATTTCTGTGTGATCTGCTATAATACTGCCCTGCTCTAGCAAAGGGGTTTGACTTTGGAGGTCCTGTCCAACCTCTTAACGTTCTGTGATTCTGTAATTGTACCTGTTTTGAGCAGGGGGCTGGAAGAAAAGCCTACCAGAAATGCCTTCCAACCTAAATTACTCTATGACTCTATCTAGACTCCAAGGACTATAAGATGCCATGTAAATATAATGGAGGAAAAAAAAAAAAAAAAAAAAAATCAGTAGTGCCTCTGTCTTAAGTTCTAATCCAATGTCCTTTTTAAATCCTGGCTATTAATACGTCTATCTTTGGCAGAACTATTAGCCTGAACATTCTTGTGCTTAACCCAGACTCTAAGATATTGTAAAGTTGATATATTCATTCCTGAATTACAAGATGCTAGTATACATGCAATTCATTCACTAAAAGGACAGCTTCTGTTAACTTTCTTCAGGAAGCTTTTTCTCCACTAAAATTTCCTGCACTACTAGCACTTGTAGGATACAAAGACATACTAAAAATGCACAGGGGTCTTTGCAACTGCATCTTCTGATTTAGGAACATAAAGCAAGACTAATAACATGAAACAAAACTTACACAGATTAGAAGAACACATATACTTGCAAAATAGAACAAAAGTGAGCATTCCTTTCTAAGAAGGAATGAGTGTTTTGGTGGAAATGATGAAAAAGCTGAATAGAAGTCATTATACACATCAGTACCAGGTATAAATAAGATCACTGAAATTATGATTTATCATGAAAGATATATGAAATAAAAGTATTTCTTAGGTAAATATTTTTTTACAAATAAACCATAGAAAATTCTATTGGGAAAAAAAAAAGTATTTTAATAGTACACCCACCTGGTTTTGTAAGCTTGAGGAGATTTGATTCAAGAGCACTTAGATTTTCTGTTGCTTTTTCCACTGCAGCTAAATGAGATTTCTTTGCAGAAGTGGTCTGAAATATACAATACTTAGTTAAGAAAATGTAGCTTTTACTTAACTAAAGCCAGCAGGTCGATAGTGGACTTTAGGTTATATTCCAGCTCTTTAATTCTATATCTGATAATTTCATCAGTATTGTCTTATTTTTCAAGTGAAATAAAATTAATGTTCATAATTTTTTAGTGCAGCTTCAAAAACTTGCCTATGGTTGATCCTTCATGATCTCCATGGGAGTGAGTGGAGTTGCTCTGCCACCAAATAAATTTTTAGGGCAGTCCCACATGCTTCTACAACATATTTGAACACATTGTTTGACAAAATATGCCATTTTCAAAAAAAAATAAAAAATAAAACTTTGTAGTTTATTTCTGCCTACAGAAATCAAACCTTCCTCTGGAAAGGAAGTGCTTCTTTTTCACTTTGGTGAAAATTTTCAGTCAGCCAACCCTACTTCGCTCAAGATATTATATTGTTCCTATGATCTTAGATTCCTTTCTCTTTTTTGGTATGAACCTGGGAGCAGCTAACACAAACTCAGCAATAAACAATGGAGAAAATTTTGTTGTACAAAGTGTCCTACAAATTCTCTTACAGAAAAAAGTTTCCCTGTAAGCTGATTGACTTTTTGTCCCTCTCTTTTATGTATATCAGTTTCATGCTCACACCACTTCCTTTCTTCCTCTCTCATTATTTCTACTTTCTCATCTCTTTTTCAAATCTCCTCTCCCATAAAATCTCTTCTAAAATTATTTAAATTAAAAACAGACATAAAAGTATGAAGAATCAACACTTTACTCTGACTCTAACTTGCAGGAAATCCTCACAACCTGTTGCGCCTTTGAGGTTGAAAGTTCTTCCTCCACTCAGAAATATTTTTCAGTCTACACAATGTCAAAGTTACTCTCTTACTATGACTCTATTTCAAGCAGCTGCTACACAAAATAAGAAGGTAAGTTTCTACATTATTTAGGATATTTTTGCTCCTCTTATACAATTCTTTAATTATTTTTTCTGTCTAATAAAGCATTCCTGGAAACTATATGTGAAGATCAGCTAGGCATGCTTGTATAAATACCTGCAGGATCCTCATGGCTCTGAACTGTAATATTGCTAAACCCTCTCTAGTTCAACAAGATGAGGCCTGTACCCACTACAATCTTCAACTGTTCTTAACAAAAATGGCTACAATTAAATAGGAGCCATAGTTTGGGAATTCTTATTCTACAGGGAAACTCTTATTCCATACAATCACTTCTAAAACATAAAGTGAGTAAATGTAGTCTTCAAAATAATAGAATACAGTATTTAGAGAAAAGAAAAAGTAAAAATCAGAGCAATTACTTTAACTTCTTCATTAGTATGTGTTTCTTCTGTTTTCATCGCTCCTGAAGGGCAGGGTGAGGTTGTTGGTGAGGAATCCAACAATTTTTTCCCATAGTTAACAATAATTACTGCTAGTTCATATTCTTTCCATGATCGTAATACCTATTAAAGATTCATCTGTTATATATTTTTGTTTTGCACATGTAATGTTTCACTATTGTCTACTTATAATTGTCAAAATGCATGAATATTATAAATAGAAAATAATTACTTATTACTTAGGTTTTCTTTCATAAAAAAAACAAGACTATAGAGCTGTAAAATAATTGGAATTGCAGATACGCATGTATGTGTTTGACTTCTGCATAACCTATCCCTCAGAGAACAGAAAGATTTAACCAGAAGTATCTATTGCTGTGATTAACATTCTCCCTGTTCTCAGGCACTACTGCTACCAAAGAATATAAAGGGTAACTAAATTATCCTTATTTACCTCTCTGCTATTATGTGCACATTTGAAAATCACAACTATATTAGTGAAAGGAGTGGTGAAATTTATTTTTATACCTATGAATTTATAAATTAACAATGTACAGAATGTTTTTAGGTGGCTTTAGCATCTTTAGCTAGAGCTCTAAAGGCCAAAGTGCTTCTACTATATGCAAGGTAACTTCACATTAGGATGTCTATCTTTGGGATACAAAATAAGTGTATAGGTTACTTTAGGATACATATAGTACATGGCCTGACTGTAACTCAATGGAAAACCATATACCATGGATTAAGCAGAAGAATTTGCAATTCACTCATTCTGTTCACTATTCTATAAGATATTCTGTTATCTCTAAGGAAAAAAACATCAGCAGTACAAGCAGACAGTCATTTATCTGGGGAATCCAATAGCAAACAAACACTATATAAAGTTCTCAGTAGGCTTTATCGACCTTGAGAGCCTCTACCTGGGACCTCCCCACACAGGACCAAGAGCTCAGGCCTGAGCCTACAGTCCCTGCCAGTTCCTATCTGGCAGGAACGCTGGTCTCCAGCATGCTCCAAGCTGGCAATGGATCCACTGGTCTGGACACCTGACATATGGACCGACTCCTCACCTTGACCTCAGACTGCTATCTATACAATGGACCAGCCTGCTGGGCTTGTGTCTGAACCTAGCTATCCTCACTAGACCTGATCCTGGCCTGCAGATTGACTGCCCAGCTTCACTTCAGACATACCTCATCACCACAAACTCACTCAATGAGCTGGACTCCCGGTTGAATCTGCCTGACACGTGCTGCTCTACCAGCCGCGGCATTGCCCTCGGCTTCTGGCTCCCTAGCCCTTGCTATGCCCTGACACGGCACTCACAGCCATGAAATAATTGATTAATATGAAGAAAATTACAACACTAGGGATTATAATACTCATATTTATAGAGAGAATGAAAAGTAGGTCTTCTTGCAGTGCACTTTTAAGGATATTTGACAGTGATCTATCCGTTTTTGTGAGGTAAACACAGAGATCCAGCTGCTATAAAGACCAGGGTGAAGGATCACAAGCACAAGGGAATCCCTCAAAGCATCAGCCACAGCCCAGCCTCAGCATCAGCTCTTAGCTGAGGTGTACTGAAAGCTGGAGGAAAACTGACTGTTTCAGCATAATACATTTGTCAGGGCAGGCATTTTAACTCTAGCATGTCTCTATACCTGAGGAAAAAATCCTGCTGCTACCATACTTCTCCTTACCCCACTAAATAGATTATCTGAATCAGAAATGGGATCTACAGATATGCATTATGGTTAAAAGCCAAGATGTTAATGTTCCTGACAGCATGTGGGACTAAATAGTATAAAGTCTCTTGTATCTAATTAGCAAATAAGCCAGATATGCTAATCATTAAAACTACAAATATGGCTTATTTCAGAAAATAAACTTTTACATTTATATATTGCATATGGGACTAACTGAAAACAGTACTACCTTAAATGTAGAAATACACACAATAATATAAAATATAGATTTCATATCATGGCCTAATAGTTACAGTCTGTTTTCTGAACAAATGAAAATTCTTAAGTCTATAAAAAAGTAAAAATGTCATTATTATATAAAAGGCTCTGATACAAAGATACTAATACATATATCTATACCTTTATTATTTAAGAGTGCCAGTTCTCTAAGATACCACTCTGAAGGCCAGTTTACTAAATCTTTTTTTTCTCTAAATGACAAGAACTGTATCTTAAACTAAGCTGTAAGCACAATAATACACACCATACCTTTGCTGTATAAAATGAAGTACAAGCTATCATATGCTGAACACTCTCATAACATTCTGCCTGCCTCCTCTGCAAAGTAGCACTTGGAATTTCTTGAAGGACAGTCAAGCACTTAATGAGGACCTGTAAATACAAGGGTTGAAACAAAGTTTGGAGCCTTCAATACACAAGCTTCTACCTCTGTATAGCCTATTGTATTTGATAGTGAACTTTAACAATACTTTGAAATGCTAGCTCTACAAAAGCCAATTTAAAAATATATATTTATTTATATTAAATAATATTGTTTAAATAAT